>LR736868.1:8935231-9021441 GCA_902654985.2 Oryctes borbonicus | reverse complement strand
TATATATATATATATATATATATATATATATATATATATATATATATGTTTTAATCTTCTTTAAAAAGAGCTAATAGAAAAGTATTGCTACGTGTCAGTTCATCGTTGGGATCTCCTGAATCGTAAGTAAATGCTGATACAATGGCACAAAGTATGATAGACATCAGAGCTTATGTTTATAAGCAAAAAATTGAATGATACGTGGTTATTAAAGGAGAAATGTACAATCTATATTTTGTTAGCTAACATAGTTTGTATAAAAGATACCGAAGAGGTACTTCAAATCTATACAGGGTATAAAACGGAAACGATGATAAAATTTATCCAAACTTTTTTTCTTATTGTTTGCGAAATCCCGAAATAAAACCCGTAGCGATAGCGCCGAATCAATAAAAATACCACCGCTACAGACTCAAATCATTATTTATTATAAAACTAAATCGTCATCGTCTTTACAATTCACTAAATTTGGCTCTGATTCAGCCCTCTTTTTCAGAGACGTATCCTCGCATTGTAGTTGATCATTCACTTTTGGAAAATCACACTTTATATTCGGGTCGCTTCTTGTAAATGTCTCTTCAATAGCCGGCTCAATTTTTATGCTCTCACCTTCTACCTTCAACAGCTCTTCGTTTAAGCTGGCGTATTTTAAATCTACTGTACTGTTGGCAAAAATTGCCGCAGAACCTAAGTCTGTTATCCTATCCGCTGCCATATCAGACGGTTTATTTTCTAAAACATTCACGCCATTCACGTGAACCATTGGGCACGAGATAATTGCACTATTTAACACGGGCTTCAAAGGACTCGTGGCGGTATCCTTCAACAAATCTTTTGTAGCTAACGGTTTAATGACCGTCAAAGGACTTCCCGCTCTGTTGTTGCAAGGAGAATGAGCGGAAGCTTTTTCTTGCTTGTGTTGAATAATCAGCGTACAGGCGAAACCCAAGATTAAAATATTATTTAAAACCCTACAGGATGATAATCCCAAGTAGGCCACCGAAGAGACTACCAATGAAGCTACGTCGCCAATATGAACGGCATGTGCTAGTACGCGCACCATCACTACGCCCAATGGTAATGGAATGAACCCCATTCTGCGGGCCACCAAATCAGAATGGTCGGAAAATGCATGTTTTTGCCGGGTTTGCGCCATATCGTACGCTAAGCTGGTCGTATAATCCCTGTATACATCCACCTGAAGCTCGTTGAACCGGGTTATAAACGCATGCTTCACCCAATCGACGAAAATCTCGGCAATTAGCACCATCAAGCAGTCCGGTAGGAGCACCCAAAATCTGTCGGATTTCCATGAATATTCCTTCATCGTTTGAAGAACGACGATGAAAAGAAGTATGACCAAATGAAATCTTTCTCTCACATCACTGCAGGATACTTGAAACAAGTTATTCTTGTCAAACTTTTTGAAGACACTACCTTTAAGTTCCACAAACTGAAAGCAGAAAAGAAAGAAATTTATAAATAAACTCATTATACAAAAAAATGTAAATGCTTATGTACCAATAAACAATTTAAGCGACTAATTAAAAATTCAACGTAAGAGAACGTTAGATTCCTCTTAGCAGTGGCTTTAATAATTACGTCTCTTTTATTACATATTCGCAGAATGATATATGCTTTACTTGTAACAAGTTTTCAATTATAAGAACTTAAAGCGCTTCAAAATATTCTACACAAAGATTAATACACTTTTTCATTCTTTCAAACCAACTGTTAAAGCACTAATGATAGCAAGGGCTGTGGCGTAGTATGGTAAACAACACATAAGTATCGGCACCCTCCGCACCACGAAACGGCCATCCCGGACTAATTATTATATTACTATATAATAAATTAAACTTGTGTGGTGCGGAGGGTGCCGATACTTATGTGTTGTTTGTTAAAGCACTGTTAAAAGAGTCACAATTGGCATCGACTGCTCCTTTCGGCGAATCGACTGAATTAATTGACTTTTTTTTAAGTTTACTGACAATTTAAGATGGTAGCTTCGGGAATAAGGATCAAAAATTTAATTATTCCTGAATTCAAAAAAAAAAAATACTACCGCTCATGGGATCCATGTGTTTCGCTGCTCTTTACAACGTGAAATTCAATAATTCATAACGCAATGCAATGATTTTAAAGATAAAATTTTGTAATGATTTCCATTTTGTTTTGTTTTTTTTTTCTTTTTAACTGAAGGCTGTTTAACGCGATAAAAATTTTAACATCATATTTAATTTAAAAAATGTGGAATACTTAGAACTGATCCCAAATTTAAAAGTATTTGTTACCATATTTATATATTTATAAAATAAAATCGATTTTGATAGTAGTTTAGTTTAAATTTAACTATCGTAATAAACGGGTGGTGCTGAAATGGCAAAACGAAAAGAAATTTCCATCGAAACGCGTTCTGCTATTATTACTTTACGTAATGAAGGATACTCAATAGCAGTTATTGTGAAAAAAATAAAAATATCGAAAAATGGTGTATTTACAACACTAAAACGGGTGGCGGAAACGGGTTCTTTGGCTGATAAAAACGTTCTGGACGCAAAAAGAAGACAACAGCTGCTGAGGATCAGTTCAAGGTTCTTGTTTCAAAAAGAAATAGATTCCTAACGGCTCCGGAAATAACGCAGCAAGTCAATGTTTCACGAAGAAATCCTATTTCACATTCGACCGTGAAACGAAGATTAATTGCGGCAGACTTAAAGGAACGAGTAGCTGCCAGAAAACCGCTTTTGAAAGTTCAAAATAAAAGAAAAAGAATGCAGTGGGCACAAGAACACAGACACTGGACATTCGAACAGTGGTGCAACGTTCTGTGAACAGCTGAGTACAAATTTGAAACATTTGGCTTGGTTGGTGAAAGAGTTAGTGAACAATGTATTTTACCTACAGTGAAACACGGTGGAGGTAACGTAATGGTTTGGGGCTGTTTTGCGGGAAGAGCTGTAAGTGATTTAGTAAGAATACAGGGAATACTTCGTAAAGAAGGCTATCTCAAAATATTACAAGAGAATGCTGTACTAAGTGGGAAACGATTACAAGGTCGAAACTTTACGTTTCAAGAGGATAACGACCTTAAGCATTCTTCTCGTATATACAGAAACTATCTAGCATCTCTGGAAGAAGAAGATCGTTTAAAAAGAATGATTTGGCCACCTCAGTCTCCTGGCCTATCGCCTATCTAATTAATATGGGATAAACTGGACAGAAGGATTCGCCAAAAAGGAGTGACTAGTTCATAAGATTTATGGAGAAAGCTCCAGCAAGCATGGACCGAGATCCCAGCAACATTTTTGAAATCTTTAATTCTAAGAATGCCACGAATATGTACCGCAGTAATTAAGTCAAAGGGTGCACATATAGACGAAAAATCTCTATAGACATAATTATAATTAGTACATTTCTTTTTGGAATATTTTTAGTTTTGTATAGTATACTCAATGTACAGAAGTAAATGAAATTACAAATAACTTTTTGTTTTTATTCGAATTAAAAAAAAAACTATTTTTTAATCGTCCCCAAATATATGAAGGGTAGTGTATATAACGATTGTGATATCATTGACGTCTTACAAATATAATATGGCGGGATGCGCCCTCTACTATAATTTTGCGTGACTTGGTATCCAAACTTGCAAGAAGTGCGCCACCTCTGAGTAGTCAATGATAATCAGTTCAATGTGATACACACTAAATGTCTCAAATAGTAGAAATGAACATTATTATTTGTTCTAATTAACACATATAATTGAAAAATGTTTCCAGCGATAGGCGTAGCCAGAGGGGAGCAAGGAGGGGCCCTGATCCCTTCTAAATAATTTCACTTTCGTTTCTTATTGCCGGTCATACAAAAGTCGCCAAAATGTCAACTGTAATTGCCCCCCCAATAAAAATAATTAATCAATTAAAAAAATCAATCAAATCAAATGTTATAGTAAATACATGTTGTAAATATTTTATATTATTTGTATTATAGAAATCTATACTGTGTTTATAAAAGATGTCAGAGATGGCGCGAGGCAGAGTGACAGTTGTCGCTGACAAGAGATGTATCAGCACGAGTAAATAGAAATAAAGATATTATATCAGTTTCTCAGAACATCCTGTTTTATTGAAGTAAATATTACAAATTTAAAAGCAATCACAACATGGTGTCAGGTGTGACCATATAAAATCAGGAAAGAACTCGAAAGATATTCTAAAGAAGAATATGGCAATCCCAAACGAAGCTTTAGCAACTTTAATTGAACAACAAGCTACTGCAATTAGATTATTAAATGAACAGTTGCAAAATGCTAAAGTAAATGCTGTGCACATTCCTTGGCCGATGCCCCTGGATGTAGAAACTGGTGATATTTCACAAAATTTTGAGACTTTTGTGGAGAATTGGAATGATTATATGGTAGCAAGTGGCATGGATAAATGGGAAGCAAGTGACGAACATAAGAAAGTCAAAACGTTCTTTACTGCTCTTGGTAGCAAGGCACTCACTAAATATAATCGATTTAAACTGTCAGAGGAAGAAGAACAAAGTGTTAATAAAGTCATTAAAGCTATCCGTAACAGGTTAAGTAGCCAGAAAAATGTGATATATGATAGAGCAATGTTTAACAGTTGCAATCAAGAAAACAACAGCTTTGATGAATACTTGTTAAAATTACAAAAACTGATTGCAAAATGTGAATTTAAGGATTTTGAGACTGATTTATTAAGAGATAGAATTGTTCTTGGAATAAACAATAAAGATTTAAGGAAGAGACTAATGGCAATATCTGACTTGACTTTGGAAAGAGCTATAGACATGTGCAGAATCGATGAGGTAACAAATAGAAGATTGCAAGAAATAAATCAGACGGATGACAAAATCAACAAGATTCGGAAGAAAGTAGAGATGAGATCAGTAGAAAGTCAAAATTGTTTATTCTGTGGTAAGGTGCATGAATTTAGAAAAGGTGCATGTCCGGCTTATGGAAAAATTTGTTCAATTTGCAAGGGTAGAAATCATTTTTCCAAAGTGTGCAAAAAGAAGCATTTGCACAAAGAAGAAAAATATAGAAATAAAAGTGAAAAGAAGAACCAAGTAGAGACTAAAAAATATAAACCAAGGATAAACAAGATAAGTAGGGAAAAGGATGATAGTGAACTAGAAACTGAAGATTCTGATAGTGAACAAAACTATAAAATAGATAAGATCTATGACAACTCAAAGGAAGGTGGTAATGTATTAGTTGATTTGACATTTCTAATAAATAAGGAATGGAAAAATATCAAGTGCGAAGTAGATACCGGTGCCACAGTTTGTGTAATTGGATACAGAAACCTTATACACTATTTTGGTAAGAATATTAGTATTAATAAAACAGAGCACAAGTTACAAAGCTTTGGTGGATCTGTAATACCACTGATCGGTGAAGTTTACATAACCTGTAAATTTAAGAATAGGAAATACGACATTAAATTTGTTGTTGTTGAAGTGGAACATGAACCATTACTATCAGCAAAATGTTGCAATATTTTGGATATAATTAAATTTTGTAATGTAATATCAACTGACAAAAATGTTGAATTTTATGAAGAAGAGGCACAAAATTTAGTTAAGAAGTATAAATCTGTTTTCGAAGGTTATGGAGAATTACCAGGTGAAATTAACCTTGAAATTGACACCGCAGTAAACCCTAGTATTCAAACAGCTAGAAGAATACCAATGACTCTACGCAAGCAATTGAAAGAGGAACTAGATAAATTAGAAAAAGAAGAAATCATAGCAAAGGAAGAAAATCATTCGGACTGGGTGAGTAATATATTAATTGTGAGAAAGAAAAATAGTTTTAGGATTTGTTTGGACCCAATACCATTGAATAAAGCTCTAAAAAGACCAAACATCCAATTTACAAGTATTGATGAAATTCTACCAGAATTAGGCAAGGCTAAAGTATTCTCAACTGTAGACACTAAAAAAGGATTTTGGCAAATAAAACTCAATGAGGAAAGCAGTAAATTGACAACATTTTGGACACCTTACGGCAAGTATAAATGGAACAGGCTACCTTTTGGAATAAAATCCGCACCTGAAATTTTTCAAATAAAAATGCAAAATCTTCTGATAGGACTTACAGGCATTGAGATAATTGCAGACGACATTGTTATATATGGTAGTGGTGCTAATGAAGTAGAGGCAATAAAAAATCACAACGAAAACCTTGAGAATCTATTGAAAAGATTAAAAGAAAACAATTGCAAACTGAATAAGGAGAAATTAAAGCTTTGCCAGAAGGAAATAAAATTTTATGGACATTATTTAACATCAAATGGTCTGAAACCCGACGAAACTAAAATACAGGCTATTAGAAACTATCCAAGGCCCGAGGATAAGAAGGATTTACTACGATTCTTGGGTATGATCAATTATTTAGGGAGGTACATAAAGAATTTAAGTCAAGAAACAAATAATTTAAGACTATTGACACATAATAAACAAGAATGGAATTGGACTGAAACTACAGAGAAGGAATTCTGTAAATTAAAGGAAATTATTTCGGATTTAAAAACCCTAGCCTATTACAATATCAACGAACCAATTGTGTTAGAATGTGACTCAAGCAGCTATGGTTTGGGAGTAGCAGTATACCAGCAACATGGAGTAATTGGTTTTGCAAGCAGAACTCTCACAAAGTCAGAGAAAAATTATGCTCAGATTGAAAAGGAGCTTCTAGCCATTGTTTTTGGTTGTGTTAGATTTGACCAGATGGTAGTAGGAAATCAAATCACAGTAAAGACAGATCATAAGCCTCTTGTAAATATTTTCAAGAAACCATTACTAAAATCACCAAAACGATTGCAAAAAATGCTTATGATATTACAGAGATATAACATTGAAATAACATACGTTTCAGGCAAAGACAATATAGTGGCCGATGCGTTGTCTAGAGCTCCTCTGAGGGAAAACCAAGTACAAGAAAACAAAGAATCATATATTTTCAAAATATTTGAGGAAGTCAAATCTATAAAATATCTAAACGTGACCAGTAGGAGAATGAAAGAAATAAAAAAAGAAACAAACAAGGATCCAAATTTACAGATGGTAATGAATTACATAAACACAGGATGGTCCAACAATAAAACAGATGTACCCTTCCCAATTAAGATATACATTCAATATAAACATGAACTATCAATTCAAGATGGCATAATTTATAAGGAGGATAGAGTATTAATTCCTTATAAGTTGAGAAAGACAATGGTAGACAAAGTACATGCGAGTCATAATGGTATCGAAGCAGCACTGAAGCTAGCTAAAGCCAATCTATTTTGGCCAGGCATGACATCGGATATCAAAAATAAAGTAAAAGAATGCAGCATTTGTTTAAAATACTCACAAAACCAACAAAGAGTACCAATGAATAGCCATACAATCCCGATCTATCCTTTTCAATATATCTCGATGGATGTTCTTACAGTTGACCTGGAGGGAAAATCAAGAAAAATCCTAGTAACAGTGGATCATTATTCGGATTATTTTGAGCTGGATATACTAAAAGATATGCGGCCTACAGCTATTGTTAATTGTTGTAAACTAAATTTTAGTAAACACGGCATTCCAGCTAGAATATGTACGGATAATGGTACAAACTTTTTATCTCAAGAATTTGAAAACTTCTGCCAAAAATGGGATATTCAACATGTGACCTCATCTCCACATCATCCTCAAGGTAACGGTAAAGCGGAATCCGCGGTGAAGATAGCTAAAAAATTAATCAAGAAATGTAATGAAAGCAAAGAGGACCTTTGGTACAGTCTTCTGCACCTCAGGAATACTCCAAATGCAATTGGATCAAGCCCGGCACAACGTATTTTTGGTAGAAAAACAAGAACTGGCATACCAGCAGCTGTACAAAGTTACAAGCATAAGATAGTGACAAATGTGGAAGAAAAAATAGAAGAAAGGAAGAGGACAACTAAACTTAATTATGACAAGAGGACAAGAAAATTGCCAGATTTAAAAATTGGACAACCCGTTGTTGTACAAATAAATCCCGAACACGACAAAACTTGGAGGAAAGGTATAGTCGAAGAGAGATTAAATGAAAATTCATACGTGATTAACAGTCAAGGGAACACCTACAGAAGAAATATAATCAACATAAGAAGAGATGAAACAAAAGCGACAGAAGCAAAGGAACATATGGAACAAAGAGAAGACAAAGAAATTAGGAAAGAACAGAGTAAAGATTATGAAGAAATCGGACCGACAGAAATAGAATGTGAAGAGCTCAACCCTGGAGAAGAAAAAGAAGAGCAAGAAGCAAAAGGAAAGGAGAAGATAACCAGACCGAAGAGGACACACAAAATCCCAGAAAAGTTTAAAGACTATATAATGTGACTCTTAAAGGGAGGAGGATGTTATAGTAAATACATGTTGTAAATATTTTATATTATTTGTATTATAGAAATCTATACTGTGTTTATAAAAGATGTCAGAGATGGCGCGAGGCAGAGTGACAGTTGTCGCTGACAAGAGATGTATCAGCACGAGTAAATAGAAATAAAGATATTATATCAGTTTCTCAGAACATCCTGTTTTATTGAAGTAAATATTACAAATTTAAAAGCAATCACAACATCAAACATATCAAAATCTTAAATGATTCAGTACAATTGTCTAAAAATAAGATATATGTACATATTCGAAGAGTAAATATTTAAAAGTGACGAATTTCGTTTAATTTGTAATTCCCGCGCTTCTTGAAACATTACGTTTACGTCAACAACCAACAACAATCATTCTAACCTATTGACAGTACATCGGCGATTGTACAATTCAAATTTGGATAACGTTACACCTAAAAGCTTATCAACGTGCATCTTTCTTATGTATTAAGATACAACCATAGCAACAAACAGATATTGATTACTGGACTGTTACACAATGGTTAAACCTATATATAAGACTTACTAGAAACAATATACAATTCAATTCACATAGATCGTGGGAAATGTTAAATGTAAGAAAGAAGGATTTTCACTTGAGTGCATAACAATAATTAAAATGTGCAAAGTATTTTCGAAAAGCGACGTAGAAAAATTCAGTAAGAATATTCTGGAAATGTTGCAAAACAAAGAAGCTCTGGCGCTGTTTATAAACTACGTAGAAAAAAAAAGGGTTTACAAAGATCAAGCCCGTGCTCTTAAATTATGGAATAAAATTAGAGGTCTGGATGATGAAGAACGACAACAAAACCGCAGCGAACTCATACAAGAGTACAACGAAATCAACAAATTTTATAAACAAGGAACCGATGAAAAACCTGAAGAGATGAAAGCGAATTGCGAAAAGTACCTAGCCGAAGAGGAATTTTATAATAAATTCATCAACATTTTAAAGAAACGCCATATGAAATGCACATGAATATAAAGCAGCATATTATTTATTTATTAGTCATTTTGTTTTATTAGTTATTTTGTTATGTTTTTAGAAAAAACTACTAGAATATAAGGACACAGTAATATATTTATAAACTAATGTAAATAAAAAATACTTATGTTATCTAAGGCTTTGTAGTTTCATTTTCACGTATATTTTATAATCGGGAAGTAAATTAAACAATAAGCCACAATTTAAGTAATAATTTCCAATAGTGGAAAATAGAAGTGATATTGAATAAAAAAAATTAAATGCATTTTCAAATGAGTACAATTTAAGATTTGAAAGAAATTAATAGAGGTTCGCTAAATAGCAACTGTTAATTTTTAACAGCTAAGCACAAACAGTAGTTGAGCCAAATGGAAAATAACAGCTAAAATTGGGAATGCGTACTACAGATATAATCATTTTTATTTTATCTTTAATTAAATAACAGCTGAACAAATACAAATTTTTTATTTACAACAAATTTCCCTTATCTAGGTAAATTAATTACAAAAAAATGTTACAATAAATAAAACAATATAATTTAATAACTCGATACAAAAAATAACATAAATAACCATGGGCAAGTATATCATAAATGTTACAGAAGAGTACTTACATTAAAAAAATAAGAAACATCTTGAAAAACGTAGACAAAGGGTCTATTTCATATGTAATACAATAAGGGATATCTGTATATTAATTAATTAACAACATAAACAATATTACAAATACATATTTTATCACTCCTTAATGAATGAGTGTATATGTATCTTCTTTCATCTGTTTACGTTAAGAAAGAATACATATACACTCACTCTGCTCCAGCGCAGTCATTGGAAATAATAGTTAGGTGCACGTTTCTTTGAAATTGGTTGCACACATAGAAATGCTCCCCCTCAGCGACAGCCAACACAATTTTTTCATTTTTTTATGAACTTCCTATAATATATTGCATCTATTCCAAATACTAAATAATCACATGATTTAATTTCAGATTGATAAAGAAGTCAGAAAATTTGCAACAGTAACATGTTGTCATGCACCTCTTTTATCTCTACTTCGTACATCGTAGATATGTCACAGTTACGTGTAGTGTGTGTGTGTGTATTACGCTGGGATCTTTATCCCTCAGTTCAGTAGATGTCACGAATAATTTATTGAAGTGTTATTGTCAAGTGCGAATGATGGCAACACATCCCAGTACGAGGTTCTCTTGTTTTATGTGGCTCCTTTGTAGGTCACAGAGGCTTTAGGACTGATGAAGAGCATATTCGCTGCTTCTCTAGCCAGCTTGTCTGCCTTTTCGTTACCTTCGATCTCTTGATGGCTTGGGACCCACTGCAAAGTAAAGTGGTTTTTGTGTCCCAATTGTCTTAAATTGTGGTACACTTGGGTCTCTTCTAAGTAATGGTTTTCTTCTGGTTAAACATCCTTCAAAACATTATCGACCTTGCATTTTTCTAAGTCGATCTGATCTTGCTTTATTTTCTATGCTGCCAGTTACCATTTCCTTTCCGCAATATTTTATGAACACTGCATTTGGATCAAGCAACTTCTGCAGTTTACTAGAAAAAAAACAAGTCGATAATTTTGGCATCTTTCTAAAATAAAATACGGAAATGTTTATCATTATTGAAACATTATGTTCGCACACTCTTACCCTATCTTGAGAAATACATTTGACATTACACCACACTCACTTTGGACGTGTCTTTCGGTCACCTTCAATAGTCAAACCACAAATTCTACAGATGGTTCACTGGAGGAATATCTTGGTAGAAATTTTATTTTCTTGGAACTTGCACGGAGTAGTCAGCATTTAAATTGATGAAAATCAAATACTGCATAACACAAAATTATATCCAAGTACACAGGATGTTCAGCTTCCGCGGCGCACGATATAAGTTTAGTTTTCAAATAGAACATCCTATATTATTATAACATATTTGGATGCCTCTCTTTAACTCATATCATCATCATTTTTTAGATAATTAACATACTTTGAGATTTTTGCAAAATGACGCTGTTTCTTTAACGCCCAATACCTTAAACGCCTTACATGCTAGGGTGGTTGATTCCAGAGTATTTCTTGGAATATCAGACAATACATTGTTTTTATAGCAACTGGAGTCTATAAGATGACCATCGAAATCATTGTTATGTTTAGTTCATATCATTTTAATTTTTTTTAATGTAGTATAAACATGTTAATGTTATATTGTTCTATAAATGGAATCGGTTTGATAATAAGATATACTGTTGTTATTATTATTATTCAATGTACATGTTTGGTATATTTTAAAGTAACGAAAGAAAATATAAATGTTACATATACTCACATTGTTAGACATCATAATCGTTAACAATGCCTTATTGTTGGAATTAATCGCTACATTCAAAGTTGTTGCTTGGAGTAAAACCAAGAAACTGTGAAGATCTAATCTGCAGTTAAGAAAATAATTTGTGCTAATGGTAATGTAAAAGTATAGAAGTTATATTCAAGTATCCAAATATACTATAAACGTTCATAAATTTTTCTCGTTGACTCTTTTTAATTATTTCTCGGAATGGCATTGCTGCTAAATTAAATTATGTCTAAAATATGATGACAATTTATATTCATTGTCTCATTCTGCCTTTACAATGCATTTCATTGGTTCCTGACGTAATAAAGGATACATACATAAACTATAGCGAATATCAAATGAGGTATAACGCCAAAATGTTCCCTACGTCGATCTCGTGGTTCTGTCGCTGTCCAAAATAAAGCATCAATTGTATCCTGTCCAAATGCAGAAAACAGACGATCTCCAACTTCAAGCATATTATAGAATATGTATAGTTTAATAACGGACTGGCTTTTTATCATATGGTACAACATATTTGTATCTAGATAAAACATTAACGCACTGCATGTAATTAAGATTGTTGCTTTCAATAAATCGCATACTTCGGCTGGTGTTAATATGGTTTTATAATGTTTTTGACGTAAGCTAAAATAATCAAAATCGAATATTTAATTGAGTTACAATTATTGTCAATTTATATCTAAAAATATTGTAGAAATTAGAGTCATACTAACCCAAAGCATTTAGCAATAGGCCGTGTAATTAACGCAAACAATGCTAAAACAACTCGTATTGGTAAAAACGTATAAACAAACAGAAACGAGTCTGTGCACTGCATGAAACCATAGCTCATAAATTTCTCAACCTCTCTGGGTATCTTCATAAACGAATACACTTTTTCTCTTTTAGCAGAGTAACGTTCCTCATCGTGCTCTAAAACGTAGCCACGAGTCAACTCCACTTGCAAGAACGAAAACAGAGAGGCGTGTCCTGTAAAATTTAATTTTATCAGTAAATTGGGAAAGTGTATTATAAATTTTTTACTTTAACCTCTTTTTGAGGAATCTGTTTCATCAGTCTGTACATCGCACTTGTCGTTTTTAAGTAAGTCTTCGATTTTGTTGTCATTGCCGTAGAGAATCTTTGTTACAGGCGTAAATCTAATTTTCTTCTCGCTGCTAAATGATATTGGCTTGTCTTCTGTAGACATATTTCCAAAACGTCATGTCCAAGACTAGATCCGAAAAAAATATAAACATGACATATGTCAAAAACGAAGAAATGTCAGTCGAACAGCTGATAATCTACTTTTAAATTCCACTAGTGTTTACAGCGTACCACAACCAAATGAAAAAAATTACCTATATTTGAACTAAAATGTAACTATTTACATGAAGCTTGAAAATCATCTGATATTTTAAGTTGATCAACAAATAATTAGCTATAAGTAAGGCTATGGAGAATAGTGAAAATAAATCAGATGGGGAAGAGGATAACAAGTGTAAGGTCATCATTATAGGTGCAGGAATGGCAGGATTATCCGCTGCATATCACCTAGCTAAAAATGGATTTAACAATTTTAAAGTTTTGGAAGCTAGAAAACGTATCGGAGGAAGGATTGTACAAATAAGAATGGCAAACGAAGGGCTAGAACTTGGAGCAAATTGGATACACGGGGTGCTAGGAAATCCGGTATATGAATTGGCGATGCAAAACGGTTTAGTTGATATCATGCAAATTCCTAAACCACACAAAGTGGTTGCTGCAACTGAATATGGTAAACAAGTTCCATTTGCTATGTTGCACGAGATATATGAAGCATACCTTTGTTTCTTAAAGCGTTGTGAAGAATATTTTTTATCTCAGTATTTACCACCAGATGGTATTGACAGTGTAGGCGATCATATAAAATTAGAAATAAGCTTATATTTAGACAAATATAAAGATCCGCAAGAGAGGCATTTAAGACAACTAATATTTGATTGTTTACTTAAACGGGAAACTTGTATATCTGGATGTGATTCTATGGCAGAAATAGATTTATTAGAATTAGGCAGCTATACCGAATTACAAGGGGGCAACATCACATTACCTGGAGGTTACAGTACAATATTGGATCCTATTAAGAAAGATATACCGCAAGGGCATATATTAGTTGACCATCCTGTAAATATGATATCTTGGAATTTAAATTCAAATTCAAATGACACGGGAAATGAGTCTGACGATTCAGATAGAACCGTTAAGGATGATTCTTCTCCATGTCACTCTCGTGAATCGAGTTGCGAGAAAAATGTTTGTTGTAGTAATGTAGAAATAACTTGTGATAATGGAAAGAAGTTTTATGCGGACCACGTGATATGCACCATTCCTTTGGGAGTGCTCAAACATAAGGCGAAATCACTTTTCCGACCACCATTACCGGAGCATAAAACGGAAGCCATTAACAAGCTACTTTTCGGAACTGTCGATAAAATTTATTTGGAATACGAACGACCATTTTTAAATCCAAATATCACAGAAGTGCTTTTACTATGGGAACAAGATAGCAGCAAAGACGAAACTGATTTTAGTAAAATCTGGTATAAAAAGATATATTCATTTGCGAAAGTTTCTGATACCCTTCTATTGGGATGGGTATCGGGTAAAGAGGCGGAGTACATGGAAACATTACCAAAGGATGTCATCATCGATACATGTACAGATATATTAAGAAAATTCTTAAATGATCCCTTTATACCGAAACCAAAAAATTGTGTGTGGTATGTCATTGAAAATATATTGAATAAAGTATTAATTTCCATTTAATTTTAATTGTAGTACTAGTTGGTTTAGTCAACCATACACAAAAGGATCTTACACTTCAATAGCGGTTGGTTCTTCCCAAATTGATATTGAGTATTTAGCGCAGCCTTTATATTCTAAAGGAAATCAAGATAAGGTATTATTTTGTTGGTAAATTTTAAATCGTATTAGAAAATTATCCCTAGAACAAATATAGTGAGTTTTTGAGTCCTATGTTCACATTGAAAAATGTATATAATATACAGCGTGATTCGGAAGGAACGGACCAAAGTTATTGTATTGTATGTGTGAAAATAATGTGAAAGAACTCGTAACCGAAAGTTATTTGTTTTCAAATTATAACATAATTACAAATAAATAAGGCCATTAGGAAGGACGCCTGTTTCTCTCTTAATTGCTTGATGTCCTTGACGTCCAATTAGTGCATCCCGAGTGTAATATTTTATTTTACGTAGGTAGTCGATGCAAGGATATTTTTATTATGTCTAAGACGTATTAACACGAAAGCAAGGGACAATTTGGGCCATTTACAAGAATGTTAATTAACATTTATTAATTACATTACAAGCTTTTTAACATTATTTTCACGAACAGAACGCACTTCTGAAGTTTGGTCCGTTCCTCTCGACACACCTGTAAGTGGTGCTGAAAATACGTTACGTCTTGTATTGTTTTTGATACTAATTTTCTTATACATGGTAAGTGGTTGTAGCAATTACTAGTATTCAACAACATGTAAATCTAACTGTTGAGATAAGTTCTAAGGGGTAATACTGAAATCAATGAATGTAATACCGTTTGTATTTTAGCCTGTTCTTCTTTTCGCTGGTGAGCATACGCATTGTAATTTTTATTCCACGGTCCACGGTGCATACCTTACCGGAAGAACAGCAGCTCAGATTCTTATAAATTCCGACAAACCTCAAGAAATCGTCGTCGACTGCGACGATACAAGTGACTTAAGCTCATGGATACAAGGAATATGCCTTGAATGACCGTAGCGTAGACTTATATAGCATTCTCGCGTAATAGTCGTATAAAAACATATGTAATTATGAAGATGATCAATTAATATTGATACAGAAGCCATAACAATTGTTAAAAATATCGTAGTATCGTCTTTAATCTTTTTTTTTATGCGAAACGGTAGTGGCGATGCTGCGTAACTACCATTTACGGAAATGCTACGCATCTTTTTAACAATGTTAGTTTACTGTTGTTTGTGAGACAAGCATTGTGTGATACATTCCTTGTTTTCTTGTTGATTTATTATGTTTCACACAACCTTATTTGATCATTTTTAACATTAATTGTTGATATTTTAATATTTATGAATTTCCAAACGTGAATAGGATCACTCAAAATATTGAAACGTGATATTTTCAATGCTTACCTCTTTAACAGTAATACAAAAAGAATATTCGACGTTTTCCCTATTTATCGAAAATTCTCTTTCAGTTAGTAGAAGTTTTTTATTACCAAAGCTGGTCGAACCGTATGGGAGTATAGCTAACATGAGCGCTCGTTCGTGCTTACCGGTAGGAAATAAACGGCAAAAATAACAAATTCCCCGGCTCTCATGCGGCTTGACTAGCTTTTTTTTATTACATCATACTACCTATTAAATACTAAATTTAATATGTAATGCTAACTATTACATATTGGTAAAATTGATTGGAAGTTGATTATGTACAATTAGCATTTCGAATTGAGCTAGTCCTGTTAAGAGATCCTATTAACATATGTACTCTTTATAAATGTATTTTGCCGTATGAGCGACGTGCTGTTACGTCTCACAGTGTAAATGTGTATAGATTTTATTAATGAATTGTATCGATTTCAGCGTATTCTCTTCACACCAATAATTTTTGTTACATATTGGTATCCTCCAGTGAAGTGTTATTGAGAAATAGATAATGTATGCATTTAGTTGAGGGTCTTTTGAGAGCAGCATTTCTGTTTTTTATGAAGGATATTAAGCGATAATCATAGTAAAAACTGTGTAGACAGCATTTCAATTAGAAAATATTTTGGAACACATCTATATACCAGTTGCCAACCAAAACTGATTTAATAGCTACAAATTTAAGGAGAAAAGAATATTGTAGTCAGGACATTATGTATGCCGAAGAAATGTTCTCTTCTCTGTTAGTATATGTATGTAGCCATTAGATCAGCTCTGGTTGCAACTGTTCTCGTGATTTTTAACGCTGAGTGAGGTTGAAAAATGTTTTAAAATTGCTTCTTGGGGAATTAATTGTACTACATAGGTTTCATTGTGATTTTACATCATTTAATTGAACGTTGCGTAATAATAATTTTACAGTATTTACTACACTATTTACTTATTTACTATACATCTTAATAAGGCAACAATAATCGTATGTTTTTATTTTATTTCATTGCAGTAAGGCTAGACGCGCATAAACGATTATACTCGGGCGATCGGAAATCTGTGTCCAGATATAGATTGCAAAATCGGTCGATTTGTGCAGCTATTACTGCTCGACCGATTAAAAAATCGTTCGTGCGCACTTAGTCTAAAATTCAAAATTATAGCACAAGATTTTTATTTAGCCTTAATCGAAAGTAAAATGGTATTCACTTCAATATCACAAGACATCACACACATGTGCTATCATTTTGTCTCTATACACAGTATTTAAGATTTTATTCCGATTGGCAAGTAAGACAAGAATGTGTTGCATATGATGTAATTAAAATATGTATTCAATTTTATTTTGCGTTAGGCCTAAAGTACTGCAATTATTTAATTTTTTGTTCACATCAAAATTCCTTTCAAATGATGATGTTACTAGACATCTTTTTGTTACTTATATTTTTTAAGCTTATGCTAGTCATTTTTAAATATACTGTTGAAATAAATACGATATTGTAAAAATAATTGTTTTATTTTTCCATTCCGGGAACTCTATACAAAAACAATCCGTCACTATCATAATAGCAGTCATACAATTTATACATGTATCCTCGTTTCAACTTATTTCTAGGAATAATGATTTTCTCTGGATAAATCAAATGTTTGTTGTCCTTTTCGGATTTTGTACTTGTACTTAAATATGTAGTTTTTGGTACCTTCTCCAAGTCTATTATCTGGTGTTCTGGTTCGTTTCTAGTGACAACTTCATTGTTTGACGATTTAAGTAACATTTTCTCATCTTCCTCTATTTCTTTTCCTAAAGTTACGTCGGTTCTGAGAGATGCTTTTAAAGATCCCAGTGTAGTATGGTTGGTCTGATTGACATTATCTGAGGTAAGGTGCATTTCCTTCTTTTGTTTTTTAATGGTGTTGTTTTGTGACGACTGAGTCTTGTTTTCACTGGATGTCTGTTTATTTTTAAGACGTTTGTAACTCCTAATAATCTCTGAAAATTCACCATTACTAATTGGTTCAAGTTTTGTTACAATCACTTCTTCTCCAATAACTTTATTTTCAATTTGATTAAAATTTCTATCTGTAAATTTATGCAAATGTTTCGTTAAAATAGGAGGTAAATTTAATTGACCATTTCTTAACATTTCCCAATTTTTTCTAACAGAATTATCATGGTTCTCGATTTTTAATTGACTCGTTTTAGTCCAGGTTGCTTTTACGATTTTCTGAAACAAGCAATACATGTTATTTAAAATTAAATGTGTTACATTAATAAAATATAAATAATAGAAACTTTTGGTATTATTCTAATTGACATCAATATTAAACGGAATTTCAAGATCCAAAAATTTCATCTAATTACCTTTATTGTTTCTGGTAAAGCAGGAAAGCCATCAGATAACTTTTCTATAGTCCACTCGTCTGGATTTGTTTTGTGTAGGTGCTGTATATGCTTCTTGTCATCCCATGTTAAAAAATTAGGATATACTTGTTTGAAGTATTTATGTTTCACTATGAGGCGTTTTTCTTGCTCTTTAAGTGTTCCTATTTGCTGCAAGTGTTCATTATAAGTACTTCCTACATTCATAAAGTCCGATTCTAATGATTGTAAATCATCTACGTCGCTTGGATCAAATTTATCATTAAGCAACTCTGACTGCCTTTGAATTCCTGGATTAACAGTGGTTCTCTTTTTAAATAATCGTTTAGCAACACTTCTTTTATATCGTACTTCGTTTAAAAATTGAACATTTCTAATAGTCAATAAATAACTCCCAATCTGTTTCAACATATTGGAAAATATTAATAATATTTTGAATTCCTAGATTTTAACCATATTCATAACATAACCTCAATAAAAGTACGTGTGACTTTCGATTCGTTCACTGTGCCAGCACCTCTGGCTGGCACAGTTCCGAAACGTTCTATTTAACCTTGCGAGATTCGCCTCAATTTCTATTTCCTTTCGTCTAATCGTTCAGAAGGGGCGATATGATCCCGCATGCACAGTCAATTTGTTTACAAATAAGTGTTGACAATTTAGCCGCAAATAATAGATTGTGTTTGCATTGCATCACCCGCCATCTTTTTTCTATCTATACCATGTTAACATGCATGGGGGTTGCTGCGGAGCTACTCCGGAGCTGCTCCGGAGCTCCGGAGTAGGTCTTTTAGGCGACTATGTTGGCAACTATGACACAAACAACTGGACATCATTATTATTATTATTATTAATTAATGATTATATAATTAAATTATAAAAAATTATGAATTTAATTCCCAATAAATTAAAGAATATTATTTCAATTATGTTAAAATATTTATAGTATAATGTTATGCAATTGTTCCAACACTTGTCGGCGCCTTTGCGCCCCAAAGTTTTTCCGGAGCATAGGCGCAGCACCTCTTTTATTCAAATGATAGAGTATTATATAAATATTTAAATTATCTTCATGTAATGAAGCTATTATCCAAACAAAGTTATTTGAATACGAAAAATAGATACTGAACAAATATTCCTGCACTCAATATTACAAAATTGTGTTAAGAACATTGAAATTTACTTTAATGATAATAAAAACTAGAGATGGAAAATAATAAATGAGATAATGTAAAAACGAAGAGACGAAAATTCAGCCCACGTTGTCTCTTAAAATATAATAAAAAGTATATCTTGATCAATAATGATAGCAAGGACTGTGGCGTAGTATGTTAAATAACACATAAGTATCGGCAACCTCCTCACCGCACGAGTTTAATTTATTATATAGTAATATAATAAATAGTCCGGGACGGCTGTTTCGAGGACACGAATGGTCCTCATCATCAACCGGTGACCGAATGGTTCGATAGGTCACCGGTTGATGAAGAGGACCATTCGTGTCCTCGAAACGGCCGTCCCGGAATATATATCTTGATGTTTATTACAGCGTTTCGATCACAATTTTATTGTAGGTATTTAATTAGCAACCGAAGAAAAAAAATCTAGATTAACGTCTGGAACGTCTTGGCGTTATATCTAGATTAGCGAATGGATTCTGGCAAACCACTTTCTGTGTGTAAGTACCTGGACAAGAAATTATGAATAAAATTAAAACAACTACCTTCTAGATGGTGACAATAAAGCATACATTTCACGTGTTTTACAAATCTATGTAGGCGGTCCATTCAAGCAACAACGAAATATATATCCCACAATTATCAATGAATTAACTATAATTTGGTTGGTCTTTCAGCGTAGGGATTAATTCACTACGACTTCGATTTAATGCCCCAGCCCAGAAACTAATTGCGTAATAATGTGGTTCAACAAAAAATCGAAGCCAAAATAAGCTAAGAAATAGTAGAAAACAAACTTAATTCCACTGCTTGTATATAGGGAGGTCGGAATTCTACCTAAGCATTCGCTACATTATTCAATGTATTTTTTTTGCGAATTATTTCAAGTCTATTGGTCAGACATAGTACCTATAGACTGCGTTGACCTACATAAAGGAGTGGTAGTGTGTGTACTCACATCAACAAAAATCAATTTTCTTTTACGATCAACTACCCGCCTGTATTATGATATGATAAAGCACGCACGGTGCAGGGAAAAGCTACGTCAGTGGACCTATAATTACGTATACCCCGACAAATAGAAAGAAGCCTGAAATAGTCTCATGAACATCGACGAACAAATACACTTTAATAAATAATCATGTGTATGTTTACATCAACTTCTCTTAGCAACAATAAAAACACGCATTACTTCGATCGCATCCTTTCCAGTCAATTCTTTAAAACCATCACTAAAAGCACAATGTACCATCTATTATATCTAGTGCTAGTTCTTTTAGCATTCCCTTCCAGAATTGATTCCCAAACCATTCAAAATATAAACATTTGTAAGTACTATATGTATCATCTTAGATGTACTAGCCCCTATTTACGTATTTGCAGTATACGCTAACGAAGAAGACAATGATGTAGCCAATAAAGCCGTGGAAGTTGCTCTTGATTACATTAAGCGTAATTCCAAATTGGGACTAAAAGTAGATATGCATAAGGTCAGCGGGAATAGAACCGATACCAAAGGAATGCTGGATTCCTGTAAGATATACCCTGTGTTTGTGTTTATGCGTATTTTCGCTTAATATGTTTGCTTAATGCTAAATTTAAGACTAGTGACGATTCTCACAATTCTCATGAATAATCTTGCAGGCACTTTCCCTCGCGGAACTGCTTAATTTTCTTCTTCAATAAACAATCATTCATTAAAATGATAAACTCGTTCGTTGGACCAATTTTGATAAACAAATCGTTACTTTAACGTACTATTTTATTGCATTAACGTACTTTTTTGGTTCAGTGTTTAAAGGACAAATAAATAATGTTTAAAAGAGATTTTTAATATATCGAGTGACCCACTAAAAGTAAATTTTAGTGGTGTCACGGAATTCCCTACATCAAGTAATATCAGTATGCTGCCAAATTAAATATTTGGGTGGACGTTGTTTTTACTTAATTTTTTGCAATTTTTCCACTCACAATAAAAATTTGTCCAAAAGGCATTTTTTATAGTTACTTTCACGTGCTTTTGAAAATGGCCAAATGTTGGAAACGAGTCATCTATATTTACAAATACTCATTTATAAAAAGAAAAAATTACAGTATACGATGTCAACCTAATAAAATCTACACAGAGATTTTTTGTTGTTGAACCACACTAGTCCTTTGTAATAATGGGGACCGGCGAAAAGATACACGTTGTTGTGAATGTTAGAATAGAAATAGAAGTTCATTTCGAACTACGGTAATGAAGAACAAAGGGAAAGGTGTTAACTCTAATTGATCTCGAGGAAACTTTTCATGTTTCCTTTACTTTTTAATTTATTTTAATTCTATTAAACATATATTTCTCATATTTTCTCCTTCGATTACAAACAAAATTGCTATTTCCTTATTTCTTTGCTCAATTGAATCTTGATAGAAAACCTTGTTTAATTGATGACTAAAATTCGCCACTTTCCATGCGCTTCACGAAATTAGCAGAGACTAGACAGACTCGTTTCACGAAAATGGATTCGTATTGCCTACTGGTTTCACCGAGAGTCGACAAAACGAGTCTGCCTGATTTCTGCTAATTTCGTGAAACGCACGGAAAATGGAGAACTATATTGATGACTGATCATTTACATCTGAAATTGTATGGCGAGTATGTAATATGCAGGGCTATTAGCAGATATTTCATTCATCAGATAATTTCTCCACACTAATAAATACTTTGAATGCGATACGAACGCGGATTTTTAGTATGTAAAGCATATGGATCCATGTTAGAAAACCGTACACCACCGCATATAATTCTGGATGATACCATGACTGGTCTGGTATCAGAAACCGTAAAGTCCTTCGCGAAAGCATTGCAAATACCCACAATTAGCGGTTCGTTCGGCCAAGAAGGAGATCTCAGACAGTGGCGTGATATTGACGATAGCCAACAAGATTATCTCATCCAAATCATGCCGCCAGCCGATATTATTCCAGAAATCATAAGAACTCTAGTCATAAATCAGAATATATCCAACGCGGCTATATTATTTGACCAATCCTATGGTAATAATTTCAGTTTAGCAATTTAAAATGTGTTCGTAAATAAGTGTATGTTTCAGTGATGGATCATAAATTTAAATCTTTATTGCAAAATGTTGCTACCAGACACGTCATAAGACCGATTCAAGAGGAAGCGGCAATTCGAGATCAACTACAGAATTTACGCAAATTGGACATTGTTAATTTCTTTATACTTGGAAGTTTAACCAGCATCAAGAGCGTGTTGAACGCCGCCGATGCCATCAATTACTTTAATAGAAAATTCGCTTGGCACGCGATAACTCAGGACAAAGGGGATTTGAAATGTTCATGTAGAAATGCCACTATATTATTTGTGAAACCGCTAATGGACGCCAAATACCAAGATCGTTTAGGTTTAATCAAAACATCGTACCAACTAATAGCACAGCCCGAAATTAGTGCCGCTTTCTATTTCGACCTTGCGCTTCAAGCTTTTCTAGCTGTAAGGTAACAGTGTTCTTTTTTTGAGAATTTCGGAGACGTAGTCTAATTTTGTGTTGTTTTAAAGAAATATGATAAATGATGGTGCATGGCATAATAATTTAACTTATATAACATGCGATGACTACGATGGGAAAAATTCGCCTGAGAGGAATGGATTCAATCTAAAAAAATATTTTACTAAGGTGAGAAATGTATTGTATTTTATAAAATAACTGCTCGCTATTCCTTCGATTTTCAGGACAATACAGAAGCACCTGCTTACGGCCCCATGTACATCGCGTCAAATGGACAAAGTTTTATGGGATTTAATATGCAATTAACTGCAGTAGGTATACGTTCTGGCTCATCGGATAAGTCAGTCACTTTAGGAACTTGGAAAGCTGGATTCAACAATAACATCAGTCTACTTGATCCAGACTCGATGCATAATTACACGGCTGATATAGTTTATAGAGTGGCTACTGTAGTCGTGAGTACACCATTCTTTATTAAAATTGCATTAACTAATAAACCTCAAGCAAAATTAATATTCCTGATTACAATTTCAGCAAGCTCCTTTTGTAATTGTTGACGAAGAAGCAGCCAAAGGATATTCTGGATATTGCATCGATTTAATTGACGAAATTGCTAATATTTTAAAGTTCGACTACGATATTTCCATCGTATCCGATGGTAAATTTGGAAACATGGATCTTAAAGGCAATTGGAATGGCGTAGTTAAGGAACTAATGGAGAAAAAAGCGGATATTGGTTTGGGCTCAATGTCTGTGATGGCTGAAAGGGAGAATGTTATAGATTTTACTGTACCGTATTATGATCTGGTTGGAATAACCATTCTTATGAAACTACCAACTACTCCAACGTCTCTTTTTAAATTTTTAACCGTATTAGAAAATGAGGTTTGGTTGTGTATCTTAGCTGCATATTTCTTCACCAGGTATTCCGCCTAATAACTTCGGGCCTTTTGAAAAACTGCTTCGTGTTGTTTTAGCTTTTTGATGTGGATATTTGATCGATGGAGCCCGTATAGTTACCAAAACAATCGAGACAAATATAAAGACGACGAGGAGAAAAGGGAATTCAATTTGAAAGAATGCTTATGGTTTTGCATGACTTCTCTAACACCGCAAGGTGGGGGCGAGGCACCTAAGAATCTCTCCGGACGTTTAGTCGCTGCTACGTGGTGGCTCTTCGGCTTTATAATAATAGCTTCTTACACAGCTAACTTGGCAGCGTTCTTAACTGTCTCCAGGTTAGATACGCCCGTAGAATCTTTGGATGATCTTTCTAAACAGTACAAAATCCAATATGCACCACTTAACGGTTCTGCATCGATGACGTATTTTGAGCGAATGGCTAATATCGAAGCAAAATTCTATGAGTACGTATTTTACTTTCTATACCACCTCTTAAACTTGCTTTCCCCTTTTAAGCATATGGAAAGATATGAGCTTGAACGATAGTTTATCAGATGTAGAAAGAGCACAGTTGGCTGTATGGGATTACCCGGTTAGCGATAAGTATACCAAAATGTGGCAAGCAATGAAGGAAGCGGGATTGCCAAATTCTTTGGAGGAAGCAGTCAAACGTGTTCGAGCTTCTAAATCTTCCAGCGAAGGATTTGCGTTTCTGGGCGATGCCACAGATATTCGGTACCTGGAATTAACAAATTGCGACTTGCAGATGGTAGGAGAGGAATTTTCTCGGAAACCGTACGCCATTGCTGTCCAACAAGGCTCTCCCTTAAAAGATCAATTCAATACAGCGTAAGTGATGGGATTTAAACACTTTCTCTTCTAATAATCAATTTTTTTTTTTTTAGGATTCTCCAATTGCTAAATAGACGCCAATTAGAGCGATTAAAAGAAAAATGGTGGACTAACAATCCGAACGCTAAAAAATGCGAAAAACAAGACGACCAATCTGACGGCATCAGCATTCAAAATATTGGAGGCGTTTTCATAGTGATTTTCGTGGGAATAGGCTTGGCCAGTATTACCTTGGCTTTTGAATATTGGTGGTATAAATACAGGAAGACTGCGAAGGTTGTTACTATACAAGAATCTACTTCCCAAACTCCTCCTAAAAAGAAGACGAAGGAACCAAAACCGGAAGTCTCGCAAAAGAATGCACCAACTAAATTATATCTGAGATCACGTTTTTAATCGTCTTATGGATACAATGTTTTGTTTGTGTGATTTTAATGCTTGAAGATAGAATAATAACACATTATTGTAAACTAATTGCGTTATTATAACTCAATACAGCAATCCTTGCAAATAGTTCCAATTGTTTTCTAATTTATGTTGTACATACAATTGTTATATTAGCATATTGTTTCGGTCGCTTTGTTGCAACGGAACTATTACGTCTTCTTCAGGAAAATGGGAAAATAGATGGCTCTCCAAAGACGGTGGCAGATAATGAAAATTTATTCCAAACCATGTTATTATGCTTCTGAATAATTGGAAACAGAATAGTAACGAACTAATGTAAGCTTACTTAACGAAACATCAAAACGAATTTTAAAAAATAACGTTTATTTCATAAAAAATATATATATACTATGTACAAATAACAAATGATTCTAATGCTACAGGAATTTTTCGGTACACAAAAATTGGTACAGAACATACTTGTATCAGTTTTGTATGTATATACAGTTTTGCAATTGTATAAATAAATAAATCACATATATTTAGCCCAAGGCAAAAAAATTCGTAAAAAAAATTCTTATACCTTATATGTACAGATAACGTACCTCCGACGTATTTTGGTTGTAGAATTAGCATTATGCAGATTTGTATTGTCTATTATTTAAGATAGTTTAAGATGGTTTATACTTAATACATTTACTACCTGTTCTTTCGAACTTGTTAACTGTTAATAAATAAAAATATAAATTTAAATATCAATGGGATGGCTTAAAAATATAATTTTCTTCATCGAATGGCTTCATTCAATTCAGTAGTTTTATCGTTTAATAGTGTGTTCGATTAAAACGATAGATGCACTGGATGTTATTGATTCATAACGTATTCAAAAGATATTTTATAGTTGTTTACACAAAAGGTATTTACCTGCTTCTTCGCTAATTTAAGGAATGATATTGCCGTATAAAGGCGGTGTTTTTAATAATAGGGTTTATCAATTTAATTATTTATAACTTTAATGCAAAAAAAAAAAGAAAAAATAACCGTTATTCAGTAAGTAATACGTTTGCTTGAATCTCGCGTGCATTTTGTAAACGAATCGTTTCGAAACTACAGGCGTTTAATATATTAAATACAACCTCCAAATGATACGAGGCCATGCTGATATTATTCGGAATAAACAAATGTTTGTATCTCGAATTTATTACGATTTCAGCTTAAGGTTAGATGCTTGCAAGAAAAGTTCAGATTCTACCTTTAGTAAAAAAAAAGAACACCTCCTTTGGTTAAAATTTACCGATGGTATAAAAACTTTGAACGCGTTCATCATCAGAAAGGAACAGAACGTCACTGAAGCTGCACTATAGCTGTCGAGGTTAACACGGTCACTTTCATTTAAAAAAGTTGTCACAACAGCTTTGCAAAAGCAAAGCGCATGAAAATTTGCCATGAAATTTTAATTCTTTTAAGGAATGACGCACATCAATGTTTTTCTAAAATTGCGGCAAATCTTGTTGAAACATCTTGTTTCCCCTTTTGATCTGCCAACCTTTTAAGAGAGGCATGTATGGATTCATAAAGGCGAAAAAACACCAACAGCGACAAAAAAGTAGCGGGGTATGAAAAAAATCATATGCTAGGTGCTCTGTAGATGTATGGGTCTGTTACGTGGACGAATGGAACACAGTTACAGAAAAGTATTTGTCTAAGGTGTTCGGTGGGGTTCCTAAGAGGTATCATCCCATATCGCAGCTCTCATGATTCCGGTTCGGTTGAAAAAAAAAATAAAACTAACAGAACATTCACCATACCCACCTGATTGGCAATGCGTGACTTTTGGCTGTTTTAAGGACTTGGGAGGTACAAGATTTTCGTCTGAGGAAGAAATTTATACGATCATTCATAGGTACCCCAAAACCAGATTGGTTGGCGGCCTTTACGAAGTGTAAGGAGAGAATGGCCAAATACTGTAAGAAATTACTTTGAACATATTTGGAATAAAATTCTAAAAATATAGTAACCGTGTTTCTTTCTCAATAATATCAGCTTGGCCTTCGTATTCATGTAAAAACAAGATTAGTTTAGATTAATGACAAAATAAAAAGCTATGTACAAAAATTGCAAAAACCACGAAATTTCCAAGACAATCGTGATTCAAAAAAATATATACATAAATAAAGTAAATTTGAATTGTTAAATAATTGTAGGAAGCAAACAAAAATATTCGTAAAGCTATAAAAAGGCGAGTACTTTTAACTCATGACATAGCTGCTTCCGCTATACGAGAAAAAGTCCTAACTTAACAATTGATGCAACAATTCTGAGATCATAATTCAATCGTCTGCGTTAAGTCTGAACTGGACAACTTCTTTTTATGGCCTGTTTTGTCTAGTTCCAATTCGATTGTTAAACTTTCCACCTCGTCCTCTAAGGCCCTCGTCCTCCTATACATCTGGACGTAGTTCATCTGCAATTGCCTCTGATACCTTAGAACTTTCTCCTTTTCCTGTGCCCATATAAGTCTTTCTTTTTCGAATTCTTTTTTCCTATTTTCTAATTCGGCTTTGAGATTTTCCGCTTCGAGTCGAAAATCGACGTCTACTTTGTTTTCGCTATCTTTCCTATCGATTACCTTCTTAGTGCGCTGGATACGTCCGGACTCTAAGCCTTCGTATTCGCTCATCGATACTTCAGACAGCTCCTGTCTGAGTTCGCGAATTTCGTCCTTTAACCTCTCAATTTCTTCGTAATTAACATCTTTCGTATTAGTCCTTATATTTTCATTAGAATCTATTGTTTGCGTCGAAAGGCTGGTTAGTTGCTTCTTTAGACTGACGATTTCCTCGTCCTTCTCTTTACAATGCCGCTTGTAATCTGCAACGTCATTTTCGCATACCACTAGTAGATCTCGTGTCTCACGATATTCATTCTTGAGTTGTAGAAGTTCGTGACCTTTCGCCGTTTGTTCATTCTGGAAAAAATACAAAGGTAATTAAATTACATAAATATGAACAGTGGTATTGTAATACAAGCTCTTTGGAGGTAAAAATTCAGCATATACAGATTCAGATACTTTCTTTAAATAATTTCAGTAGAATTGGTATCTACGTTGTAAATAGGAAAGCAAGAGAAACATATTATAGATGCGCTCTAATTAAAAAAGAAGAAAAATGGGATGCTCAAAATACGAACGCCAACAAATCCAAGCTTAAAAAATTTGCTGGCGATATCTGAAACATGATTTCCGAATGACAAGAGAACTCAAGACATAGTGCACGATTTGGGAAAATTGAGATGTAATCGAACACCAAAGAGACACAATATAGAGCTTTGAACACGTACAATCAGCGGGTGAGTGATAAGCAATTTTAAGTTGTAATTTAACGGATTAAATTGGTACGAACGGTGTTCGCTTAGGTGAGCTTTCGCTGTACACTGGCTACATCACAACATTAACATACCTGAAAGTCTTTTAATTGCGACTTGAGTAAAGCGATTTCGCCCGTTTTTTGACAAAGACTCCATTCCGTCTCCTCTAATCTTCCCCTGAGAGTGCACACTTCCTGCTTCAGTCGCTCCATTTGGCAGTTGGCGCGTTGCGTCTCGGCGTACAGTCTTTTTTTGTCCTGCTGTAGTTGATACGTCTGAGTCATGAGCAGCTGTTCTAATTTCAACGTCTTCTGGGCGTTCGTCCTCAGCCGATTTTCGTGAACGTTCTTTAGGCGCCGCAGTTCCCGCTCCCAAACGCGTTCCTTCTCCTGGTAGACGCGGAAGATGACTTGTTCGTTATGCTCCATCGTCTGTCGCAAGTAGGCGAGCTCAGAGTCGCGATCACGCAGTGCCGCCTCCAATTCGGACACTCCCGAGTCGGATGGTGACGGTGTCAGATCCAGTAGACTTCCGCCGCCCGCGCCCGATAGTCGATACGAGGATTTATTCCTACGCACACAAACAAAAGAGAAAATTGAATTCGCGTTTGCTTCATACGATGATTAAACTATACAGAATGTCCTTGAACATATCGTAATACAATAAGGTGAAATGTTAGTTGGTTCTAACTCTCTAGAAAGTAGGCGATGATATTTTTTGTATTTCTTTGATTTAAATAATTAATTTTTTTTATTTAATAGCACGACACAACAGCTAACCGGTAACAAGTGAATCTGCAATCTTTCGAAATCTTTTCCCAATGCAAATACAAAGAATGCACTCCAAAAGCAATAAGACCAGATTAATAACAGAAAAACACTTTTAAATTAAAGTGAACCGAAAGGGTAAAGAAAAAAAGAAACAATTATGAACATTTAGGTGTGAAGCAGACCCGCATAATGTGACCCCGACACAAAAAAGGCTAGTAACAATTGGTGTAAGGAAATGCCCAAAAAAAAAATTCAACCGAGGAACATCGTAACAGGTAACATTAATACAAGCCGTAAACTATGCAACAATCAACTGTAAGCGCTTCTAAGAGAATGATTGAAAAGCAATGCTTTGGAGGAGCGAAGAACAGTTAATGCTGAACAACAAACATCGATGAAATTAGGAAAAACAATCGACAACGTCACATCGCTTCGCATTATTACAATGGTAGCTCTCACACAGCACATCAAACCAATGATTATTCGAAGAATAAAAACATCGTCTGAGTACTTCTTCGCTGTTCCCGAATGTCAAAGAAAAGATGCGTGGACAGCAATTTTTATCACCTCAACAAACTGTTAAATCCTGCAGATGTTTCGAGAATTGGTTCGGACGCATGCAAAAATGTCCATAAATTTTAATTGCGAATATTTTCAAAAACAATAAAACGATTTTTTGTCTTTCATTGTTTTTGTAAGAAATTTAAAGGGGTCCCTGGTATATAGCTTTTAATATGTCAAAATATATTAGTCTACTGCTAATATCTGCAAATATCTATCCAAATAATCGATAGGATTCAATCATGATGGCTAGCCAATGCTATTACGTTGGCGTAAATTAATTAAATCATTTGTGATTACACTGTAGATTGCTTTTCATTTGTTAACAATTTTTATTGTTCTCGCCCTAATTACCATGTTGCTTTATGGAATACATGCAATAATGAGAGTGAGTGTAAATGGATGTGGAAAAAAGAGTGACCAAATCTCACAAAACTCTAAAACATGGATTATTGAAATAACTTTATCTTGCATTGCATAGAATAGATACAAGTGGAGATAATTTAATTTGGAGTCTTAAGTGATTAATTTTAGATTCTAAAGAAAACGGCTGCCGTATATAAACTAACAATTACGCTATAATTAATGAACTTACATTAACGATCCATCTACGACCGACACGGGACTCTTCCGTACGCTCTCCAGACTATCATAATTCATCAGTTTGTGCGGCAGCGACGTTAGCGAACTCATCTGCATCGGAGGCGACGAAGAGACGGACGGACAGAGGGACCGCAATTTCCTATCGAGCGAATAATGAGCATTTCCAGGCATCTGTCTCAAATCATTACTGCCTGCGAGAAAAAACTTAATAAAGTACGTTATCCTCGTCGACACACTTACTTCCATATAAAGCAAGATTCGAACCTGGCCTGGTTAAAATCGGCGTCGATCCATAACGTTCGCCGGATAAACCGAATCTCGGTGCTGGTGTCAACACGGCTGGTTTGAACGCTATCGGCCTTATCACCTCTTTTCCCTGGAAGAAAGACATCGCCTTGTGATTCTCGTCGTTTTCATGCGCTTAAACTAAACATAACTAAATTCTGTTTGCATTGAACTCATGATCTTATCTATTAACAGATAAAACTAACCGTCTTTGATAAGAATGTTTGTATATCTAACAACGTAATTGGTCCATATGCACATGTTTTCAATTTAGTTATCGAATAAAATCGATAACGTATCTATAATCTATAAGAATGCGTTTCATAGATAACTGTGGTGTTTCTCTACTATAAAAATAGATTTAAAAAAACGTCCCAATTTATTTTTCTATCTCTTTTGCGGATAATAAATAAGTTGCTTCTGCACTATCATTCTCAAGTATTACCTTGCATTAAGAAGCCAAGTACAAAAAGCGATTTAACATAACTTTGTTAGACCTTTTATTAATTAACTAAATCCCTTCCTGTCAAATTATCAAGGAATACATGTTGCGATGGCAGACTTAAATAGCTACATATTTCTAGGTATTTTATTCGAATAGTGTACAAAGGTTGAAGTTAGTTCAACAGCACATGTCGGTTTCAGTGTACAGCCAAATTTTCAAAATTTTCCAATGTATACTCTTCCATATATCGATCGATGCATTTCCCGGTGAGACATCCTGTATATAAATCTAATTTTTTTTCCGGCAGCTTAAAGCAATTTTTGTGCCATGCATATTTATCAACTACACGGTAGATCGAGTAGCAAGTTGATAGCTGCTGCTGAAATCAGTAGTTTGTTAAAGTCCATTTGCGCGGATTGATTACATTGATTTGATTTGTAGTCCGCCGAAAAATGCGACAGGTTGAAACTATCAACTGCGGTCCTTAAAGTATATATTTATAATTTTATACGTGAGAATCTACACTGCCGTTCAGAGAAGTTCGGTCGGTTGGTAAAAAACATAAAAAGGTTACAGAAACAAACGAAACTAAAAACAAAATGCAATTTTATTGTATGCACAGGTAAAAAAGACAAAAATAAACAAATAAAAAGTTAATCTGGCCTAATATAACATACTGAACATTATATTTTTTTTCATCGAAAAAACCTCCTTTGCTGTTAATCACCGCTGGAACTATTCTAGGCATTCTTTCGATAAGTTTTGTTAAAACGGATTGTGGAATATTAATCCATTCATGTTGCAGAATATTCCATAAATGTTCTTGTGAAGTTGGGCATATTTTTCGGATCCTCCTGTCCAGTTCATCCCACAACAACTCTATCGGGTTCAAATCTGGGCTTTGTGGGGGCCATGTCATTACTTTCAGGGTGTGCTGTTCTTCTTGCTCCTTTAGATAGTTCTTACACACTAACGCAGTGTGTTTTGGGTCGTTGTCATGCATGAATGTAAAGTTACGGCCTCTTATACGCAATCCTGATGGCACTGCGTGATTCTGGAGTATTGCAAAATAATTTTCCTTCCTCATTACACCCTGCACTCTGAATAAATCTCCCGTCCCAGCAAAGGAGAAACATCCCCACACTAACACAGAACTACGCCCTTGCTTCACTGTTGGCACAATGCAGTTCGGGATCACTTTTCGGTTTTAGATCTTCCGACATAAACTCGTCGATTTGGCCCAAAAACCTCAAACTTTGACTCGTCAATCCAAAGCACGTGTTTCCAATCATCTAACGACCAATCTAGATGCGAACGGGTCCACTGTAGCCGTTTTGCTCTGTTGTCCCGACGTAATAAGGGTTTTCGAATGGCAATGCGTCCATGAAGGTCCGCTTGTTGAAGTCGACGTTTTACCGTACTCGCCGAAACTTGTTCTTCACGGCCGCGATTGACTTCGGCTGCTATTTGTGGCGCTGTTAATTTTCTATTGCGTTTGCTTAATAATACAATTCTCAAATCTTCAGCTTTTGTTGTTTTCCTAGATGCTCCAGGACGAACACGATTTTCTATAGTTCCAGTTGTCCGATATCGCTTTATGATGTCATTTACTGTTGAACTTCTCATATTTATTTTTTCAACAATTTGTCGCCCCGAATATCCTTTTTCAAATAGCGTAATAATGCGTGAACATTTTTCTACACTGGTAGGCTTGCCACGTGCCATTTTGAAGTAAATTTTCTTAAAACTTTCGCGCAAAAACGACAGATGCACACCAACACACGTTTAACAGTAAAACGAAGCAAATTTATATCTTTACGCCTGTGATAAATAAACAAGAGTGATACTGCGGTATATTTCCTAAATGTATTGTTCGTTAATAATCCCCAAACGACTCGTTTCAAAAGATCGGTACTTCCGAGAAATTCTTGGAATGATAATAAAAGGGACTTTATTGTGGTTGTCGCAATATTTCTACTTTACATAATAATTTATGGCTTTAATCCCTTAGAGAAGAGTGTATGCTTAATATTTTTCTAATTTTATGTATTAATAATTGTATACAGTGTGATATAATAGATTTTTATTGTATGACCGAACTTCACTGAACGGCAGTGTACATATTGGCATTTTTTTGATATACTTACAAATAATTAACAACAATAACAAAATTATATAATGTCGTTGATAGCAATTCTATAAATACCAATGAAGGTAATCAATCTAGCTGCTCGTAGGAAGCGTTTGACTAACTTCTTAAATTTCAAATTATACCTAATAAATATTAAACAAACATATTATAAGTCATTTGTTTTACAAAGAAGAAAAATATACATATGTCTCCAATGAAACCGGTTTCAATAGTAAAAACAGTGAAATATATCAAATTTGTCGGAAATAATGAATAAAATTGGAACAATACCACCCACATTTTACTTTCTATCGCGCTTGCTTGATATTAATTCAACATTAGATTACAAACTATATACACAACGAAAGTAGACATTACGTGCAACGTACAGTAGTGTGAATATGTTTTAGACCAGTAGTACGTAAAGGAAATAAAAGCAGAAATAAGTGAATTTAAATAAAATAAATTTAAACGTTGGTTAGCATTTTTATATTCAATGAAATTACAAACATTTAACCACAGAACTGGTTATAAATAAAATATATAATTAATATTTTGTATGGCCTCCCTTAGCTCTGCGTACAGCAGCAATTGTTTTCGGAATTGATTTGTTATAAATTCATCCGGGATATTTGCCCATTCTTTTTGCAATACTTTAATGCACTCTTGGATACTTTTTAGCTGCCTTTCGTTCTTCTTCCGCGTGTTCTATTATGTCTAAATCGGGACTCTGTGGTGGCCATATCATAACTTTCAGGGTTCCTTCTTCAATGAGTTCTTCAAGGTAGTTTTTAACAACTCGGGACGAATGCTTTGGGACATAAAATCATGTCCGATTAATCGCCGTCCAGAAGGTACAGCATGCTCTCTGAGAATATCACGTTAACTTTCTCCAATTAACCTTTCCTTAATTATTGTTAAATCCCCCGGTCCATTTGTCGAAATGCAACTCCACACTAACACAGACCCATCGTCGTGTTTTATAGTTGGCTGTAAACATTCTGGGTTGTACGCTTCTCCCTTTCTCCGACGAACGTACTGGCGTCTTTTACTGTCAAAAACTTCCAACTCCGATTCATCGCTATACAATACTCGACACCACATTTCTGGAGTCTTTGTTTATTATTTTTTTTTATTTTGTTTATTACCTCGACGAAATAGCGGTTTACGAATGGCAATACATCCCCTAAGACCCTGTTTAATCAAATGCCTTCTTACGCACGAAGCAGTTACTGACACACCCGTAGCAGTTTCGAGATCAATCGCTAGTTCCTTTGAAGATTTTCGACGATTTCTCAATGACTGTATTTTCAAATATCTTTTGTGACTATTCCTAATTTTAGGAATTCGTCCACTCTTTGGTTTGTCTTCAACGGTACCTGTTTCGTTAAATTTTTTGATCAACTCCCTAACTGTTGTTTTCGAAAATTTTGTTTTTTCTGCTATTTGTCGCTGTGTCTGGCCTTCATTATATAACATTATTATTCTGTGACGTTCACCAATAGGTATGTTTCCCATTATAAAGGTGTAAACACGAATGCTGAATGAAACCCTGTAAATAGCACCAAAAAATAAGACTGGGAAGAAAGAATCTTCAACAGTTTAATATTTATTTCAAGGTAAAAATTACTAATTTTACTATAAATTTTCTATAAATTTGAAGACTTGATAAGCAGATTAATATTAGTTGCCTGTGAGATAAAACATAAAACTAACAGTGGCGAAATTGCAATTTTCGTGATTGGTCTAAAACATATTCACACTACTGTATATACGCATAAAGCAAACAGTTAGACTATACTAATATTGTATATTATGCCAACAAAACATAATTAGCCTCTTTCCCGTAACCTACGGTAAGTGTGTCAGACGAGTAACGAGGCCCGAGGGCTTGACCCTGCGGATGGCTAACTGTCCGATGGAGCGCATACACACACGCTAGTATAAGCGAAATGTAAATGAGGCTCAAATGAACAGGCAAGTGTACCGCTAACTGTAATGGTTAACTGATGTCTCCCTCGGGTCATGCCGTTTTAAACGAATCCAAGGAAAAACATCAACTAACGCAAAACGCAGGTGTATATTTATGGCGGAGACACTGGAATATTTCATAGAAATGTGTATTGCTAAAAACGAGTTGTACGATTCCCGCTTCTTTGTCGTTGTCCTATCTTGCTTCTTATTTATTTCGTTTGGTGACCATAAATGCGGTTAATTTTACTGTTTAAGAGACGATCGTAAATAATCGTCGACACACAGCGAAAGAATGGAAATACATACGTGCAAAATATGTTTTCCAATCTAAACAAAATGATGAAATAATTTTAAAATAGCGAATTAACAAAAGTAGGAATTTTGAGGAAAATATGCCACACAGCCTTCTTGACTGTCCGAAAATGGTCCATCACACACGTAGAGAAATTATTGTAAGAACGCCCATATCTACCTCTGAATTAGAACTCTATTTTTCCACTCAAAGATATATCACGTCTTAATGCTGAAATTAATTGCTGAATTTAAAAGTTTTACAAAAATTAAAGCAGTCGAAGAATCTCGTACTATTGTGCCAGTCTATAACATTGTATATCATGAACGATGGGCACATATTAATAGCGAACGTGACACGTATGTAATTACACGCTTTCGGAGATAAATTTAATGATATTGGAAACGCGTCGAAAGCCCAGCAAAGATAATGGTTGCCTATGTTATCTAGAGAAGGCGAAGGTATAGAAGGGTCTGGAAACAAGATAGCTGCAGGCACACGCTCGAACATAATACCAGACTAGTACGTTTTTAATTTTTAAACGGCGTGGTGAGCCGAGCTACGATATTCATTAAACGCTCAGTTATAAGCAAACGCCTTTTTGCGCTTTTTTTCAGACTCTTATATTAATTGCGGAAAGCCGTAGATGTATTTTGTATGCGGGAAATATTATAATCCCTTTAACGCATCAGAATAATAAGTTCAATCGTAGGAAGACGATGGACCAACATAACCAGTTTTGTATTGTGAATTCATGCTACGATTTAGTACGGGTTGTATGTCTCCTAAGACAACTTGCAGGCGCCTCTCCTGTTTCTTTACTACAAAAATTACCTCGAAATATGTAATGTGTAAACTTTAGAAGTGCACGAATGACAAGTTCAAGATGATTCTCTTTCAAGCAAGCATAATCCTTACTTCAAAAAATTAAATTACAATGACCTTCCATTTTACCTTTTATTTTTGCTGGAGAAAATAGAAAACAATTCACTTGATTCTGCCCCTGCGCGAAAAAAGCTCTAAAGAGGATGAAGAAATCGTGATAATAATAACGACAAACTTTTAACATGTTATTCGGCTAAAACGGTCCTCGTGAGCGGGTTTAAAGCCATATAATTGTAAGAAGACTCGTGCGATGTAACTACCTGATGCCGCAGGGCCACAAGTCGCCGACCGTGAGAACGCATAGCTATATATTAGTCCAGAACAGAAACAAAACAATGCACTTCGAGAGCCAATGTTGCTGTTCACTGCATGCGATTCGTGTCAACGATAGCCGTGTCTTTATATTGTCTTTTCATTATAATACAAAAGCGTACAGATGCAGATATATACAGCATAGAGACGGTTTAAGTGACAAATATTTCAAGTCAAATATAAACTTTCCAAGTAAAACTAATTGTAGAATGCGTTTGATTACATTAGTTTCGTTATTGCTTCTTCTCCTATTTTGAGAATATTTTTTGAAACAATTCGCGGCAACTTTCTTTAACAAAACAAAGATAATCTGATATTTTTGTAAAACGCTCATGTTTCGTTTAACCTGGAATTGCTATGTTCTCCAACATATATAAACGTTATGTTTATAAGTTGCGTACCGGAACGCCGCATATTCAAACCACCACACTTGGCTATGACTTGCATATCTTGGAAGAATATAAACATTTTCAAAAATGGAACACAGCCAAACGCATGTTTCCTTGATGAATATTTAGGATAATTAGATATGTCATAGACAGTGGTGTAAATACACACGGTTCCTCCAAAACCGCAATATTTCACCAATTACCAGTAAATGTTTAATAAAATTTGGTAAAATGTAAAACCTAAATAATTTTAAAATAAAGTTACCTTTGAGCCATAACATTTTGCAATTACTTTAGTAAAAATTCGGTTATGCAACCTTGACAATTCATATGGGTACAAGTGAAGGGGTTTACATGAAAAACTTTAAACCATTTAGGTGCTGTTCATTATCTTATCGAAAAAACAGATGTTTATATGTGTTCATTTGTTAATCAGTAGGTATATTAGACAAAGACATTTTTAGGTTGTAATGCTCTTCGTTTGGTAGCATCGTTAACTTTATTACATTTATTTATTTTTTTTATTTATTACATTATTTATTATATGAAGTTGGTCTTTTAATAAACAAGTTCTCAGCAGAACACATCAGAAAATGCCTAGAAACAATAACCAAAAAATAATGCTAAGATAGCTTAGCTTCCTCATGGTATTGATGGAATAATTCACGGCAAACGCAATAAAAGGAGAGAAAAAAATTACACTAACACACGGACATGTTTCTGCCTACCCGGCGTCATCAGCGTGGTTTCGAGAGTAATTTTTTATCTCTACCTTCTATCGCTGTTGCCTCACAGTTAATACCACAACTTTCAAAACGACAAACTCGACATTTCTTGGCACCCTCTAGTGCCAAAGAAACGCATGCCTGCCGTTCAGGAAGCAGCGACATAAATCGGGTACTGTTCCCCAAACATGGTAAGCCTGTCGGAATATTCACATGTGCGGTTTCCTAAAGTTGCCATCTCGTGTTTAGCAGTCATGTGAACTGCTCGAGGGATGGTTTGGGGAACAGTACCCGGTGTATGTCGCTGCTTCCTGAACGGCAGGCAAGCGTTTCTTTGGCACTAGAGGGCGCCAACAAATGTCGAGTTTGTCGTTTTGAAAGTTGTGGTATTAACTGTGAGGCAACAGCGATAGAAGGTAGAGATAAAAAAAATTACTCTCGAAACTACGCTGATGACGCCGGGTAGGCAGAAACATGTCCGTGTGTTAGTGTAATATTTTTCTCTCTTTTTTTATTGCGTTTGCCGTGAATTATTCCATCAATACCATGAGGAAGCTATTATTATTATTTTTTAAGTTCTCAGCATTTTATTACTTACACCAAGTTTATTAAATTGAGACTTAAATTGCGAAAACCCTGTATCAGCTACATATATCATTAGAGCGAAAATGATATTAAAACTGCCACCAGCAAGGTAATAATTTATAGCTGACCATAAACGTCGTTCTTTTTTCTTTCAGCGTGCACTACAAGGCAAAAAGAGAACGACCGGGAAAAAGCGGTAATTGTTGATTATATTATTTCATATTACATAATTAGTTACGCACGTTTTATTTGCAGGAATTACAACGTTCATTGAATTACTACAACAAGGATACAGGATGTTAGGCGATAGGTTCATTAGTTCATAATGAATTGATGTATCTTAATTTATTATGCGTTTAAAAGAAGTATATTACCTATTCTGTTGACACGTTGGTTTATTTATCATTCTACATTGGCGTAACGGCTTTCGCTTACGGTCCCGCGTGTATTTTCTTTTACATTTCAAATAAGCTACCTCAAATCACCCGATGTTCTAATGCAGTGCTTCTATCGTTTCCGACGATAAAGGAAGCTGGCGATGTAATTATATTATTTTAACCTTTATCGGATCAGAAGACATTTTATCTAAACAGGGACCAGATAAAGGAAGATGCACAATATTCGCCCAAAGCATAATTTTATGATTACAACAACTTCAAGGTGCTCTAAGCAAAAACTAACAGTTTTCGCTACATGTCGCCTGTACTTAGATCAATAACCAGCAAAGTCGTAATTGGACTTTAATTCTATCTATATCATTTGATCTGCCGAAAAGCAGAAAAATATTTTCGAAATGTTACCTTTCTAAAGAAACCCACCATCCTCTGTCAGCCTCTACAATGAGAACAATCCGTAATAAATGCGATCGAAAGGAAAAATATTAAACAACGGAACGTGCAGCTTCCGTAACGGTGAAAGTATTTTTTGCAGGTGTCGACTAATAAAATAATCAGCCACATGGCACAAGCACTTGTTAAAGTTATTAGGCCGTGAAAGTTATTACTTCATAGCATCCGACTCGTACGAGATGGACCTGTATTTTTGGAGAAAAACGTAGGAGTAAACATGTACATTAAGAAGATGCTTTCGCATTTACAAACATCTGTTCCTTTCAGTTGGTTTGTACAAATGCATGTATAAGTAGAGGGATTCCTTCCTTCGCTACCTGAAGAAATTCTTAGAAGGTAAAGCAGTAGACAGGGATTCTAGTGAAACCAAATGTGCGACGTTAGATGATTTGGTAGCATTTGGTAAATTTGTGGAGCATCCTTAACGTGCACTTCTACTTAAGAACAACTTATTTTTAGTGTGCTTCTGGTGTTGGTATTATTTGGTCACCATGGCAACAGTAAACAAAAAATAGTTTAAAATTTTAGGCCCATGTAGCTAGGCGAGTTTTATATTTGGAAACTACATTTCAATGATTGCAGGTGATGATATTGTTTGATTTCCATGACAACAGCAAACAAAAAATACTAATAGTGAGACTGCTGATTCAAAATTTCAATAAATAATAAATTAAGTTCGCTAAGAAAGGCCACACAATACAAAACAATATATCTACGAATAGATGAATGTTAATAATAATTAACAATCTTTAATATCTATTAATTCCCATTAGATGATGGTAAATTACGAATACGGGCAATTCTCGGAAAGGTCTCATGAAATAGAAAATTAATTTTAATTATAGACAAACGTACCAACGTTCAAATGCACGTGGGTGGTTCCTTACAACACTTGGGACGGTAATTTCCACTATGGGCTTCGTATAATTAGCCCGTCTATTGCAACTATTCCCGGAATAACCCCTTCATTTAAAAAAGCTGCGGACGCTAAGGTCTATAATCTGAAGCCTACAACCGTACTATCAAAATAATGAATCACCCATCCTCGATTCTTAAAATTCGTCTTTGAATCGGTGGTCTACCTTAAGAGAATTAAATAAATAAGGTCAGTTTTTCTTGTCGGTTCTCATTACTGAATGTACGAGCAAGGCCAACCGCCGGCTCTCAAAAAGGGTAATTTAATTATTGTATAATTATAACCTGTTACGGGCATAGTGCTGCCATATATACCCTCCGTTATACTCACTCGTGGAAAGGAACGAGTTATGTAAAATTAAATTACGTTCGTCCACTTAACGTTATTACTGTTGTAACCATATTTTTACAACAGTTCTAACTAACAGGACCGCTAACTGATAAATATGACGTTTTTATAGTACCGGATTTGAATAATAAACGTATGTCTAAGTCGGTTTCCTTGCGTGAAAGTATCTTTTTTCCAAAGTCGTAATTACGCTGACCTAGAGACTGAAACAATAGTAATTAGCTATGTTTATGTACATAGATGTAAGGAGCTAAATTGTTGCTTATATGGCAGCAGCTATACATTAAGTGTATATGGTTTCAGTAGCATTATGGATTAAATCTAACCATTTGTAGCTAATCGTAAGTATACTTAACGACAAGGCTTACACATACGTATAGAAAAAAGAAATGTAAAACATACCATTAACAGTAGTTATTACAATAATAAATATGGAACTATGTTAACTGTAAAATTCTGAAATTCTTGTTTTTTCTATTTTGCCACTCTTATCGCTATCCCCCTATTACGTTTCGAAGAGAGGGTTGAACGAAGAAAAACAAAATATACGCACAAGTGATCCTTGGAAAATACCATTTAGGCTTATTTACATACTTGCTGTACCCTGCCGTTTGCTTCCAGGCGGCATTTTAATGTGTTACAGCCAGCAAATTCAGCGTCGTTTAATCAGCGAGGTGGTTGGGGAAGGCTCATAACTGACGAATTCCCCGTCTCTTCCCTTCCCTTCTTAAAATGTTGTTCTTTATCCTTACTTCAGCCACAGTACAGTAAAAATTTACTTTATTACATGCGTTTTTCTGAAGATCGATTTGAATTTCGTACAGATCTTGCTTTTGCCAACATTGTATTAATTTGTTAGAACTGCGTATTTAAAAACTGAAATTAATTTACGAAAATAATTCGACAACAACATGCAGCTCTTTTAACTCGAAAACGACGTAGCAAACCGATCTTCCTCCTTATTTCAGACGACGATGAAAACAAAACGAACACGCTCATAGGAGATGAATGAGAAGTCGCCCAACCTGTAGAAGGCCAAGAAGGCGGCCAGCGTATTGGCCGATGGGATTTTACAGATAAAGAACTGAGATTAAAATCTTGGTCAGGTACTATTAAGGGACTGGCAAGAACTGCACACAATAGTAACACGATACCTCGCCTGTTACGTTGCATTATGTCATTGTGTATTTATTTTTGTGGCCGTTCTAGTTGACTCGGCGAGTTCTCCGTTCCATTTCTAATTGTCTTACGACAGATTTACAGTGGTAATCTAGAATTAATTGAACAATGCCCGAACAAGTTGTGTGTGAATACAGAAAGAATTACGAATAGATACACATTCTAGAAGAGAATTGTTGCGTAAGAGACAAGCAACGTAATGCGAGATACAACCTCCAACTCAACGTAAATTTGTGAAGTGATTTTTATCAGCCTGCAAGTTGTGCAATCTTCTAATTGCTATCACCAAGAGAATGAAATGGAAGAATATGTTATTGGTTAGAAAGTAGCTCTGAAACAGAGTAATGCCTATCTTGGTGCCATTACTTTTCCTGTTTCCAAAATTTGGCGGTTGCAGACACAGTATGTGTCGACATACTGTGTCTGCAGAAACAACAGCAGAGACAAGAACAAGTTGTATCGACAACTTGTTCTTGAAAAAAGAAAGAAGATTGCAGATTGCTTGAATTTATAAAAACATTGTAAACATAGGATCCGTTTTAAATGACTGTAGAGGAAACAAAGGAAAACCCAAGAAAGTTGAAGATTATCACTGGAAATCCACATTGCTGAGTCAAACGTTCGCTGAGTCTTTTTATCTTGATTTCATGCATATTCGGGATAAAATAATGTACTGTATGTCTTTTTAAATTCAGGATTACTAAATTCAGAAAAGTTATATTTGAGAAAAAAGAGCTTTGCTAATCTTCTGCAAAGCTTTTACAAATATTATTATCAGATCACCTACAGCTAACGAAAGGTTTATACATTATAAGAAAGGGGGACAAATTAAGTGGAAAAGTATTAATTTTGGCATAAATTTAAGTAACTTGAGGTGAAATTGATAATTTTATAATAAAACCTTATTATTTATATGGAATTATGCGAAGATCGTTATCAAAAGTTCCGGTCTTAGCGCAGCCAACTGGGCGCAAGACAAATTGGCGCGGAGACAACTTGGCGCAGGGACAATTTGGCGTAAAGAGCTGCGAAATGCGTAGTCGATTTAGTACAGACCGTTTTAAACACATAAGCAATTACTTTAAGTAGTTTGAGAAAAAAATCAGGTTAATCGCAACCTCTACTATGTACGGCTGGTTGCAAGGTATCACTAAAATTAAGGAAATACAGAGATACCGATGAACGCATTTTAAAAATCGTGAGAAGCTACGAGAATAGAGACGTAGTGGAATATTTACGAGGTATTGTTCACAATAACCAAATATATTTTAAAAGCGGTCGTCTACGCATTTCTTCCAGCTCCAACCTTATTTAGATAATACCAAAGTTCGGTCAGTATTTAATCAGAATTTTTCTCTTACGACAGATCAGCACCATTTTCTGTACTTGTTACTTTCTGAATGATTGAATTTTGATATAACAGTTGGATTAATATTGAAAATATAATCAAAAAAAAAATACCCAATCCGACTAATTTTTAGATAATCTCACATTCAAGAACATTTAAGAAACATTTAATTTCGTATCTTCCTCTACATTACAAGTTCACGAATTAAAAAGATGCAATACACAGCAAGAATTTATTCCTCATTACGTTTTTCTTGGGAAGTTTGATGAATGTCGCCGCGTTTTATAACCTATTACATTTATCGCGTAATAAAATCTTAACAATCCAAGATTACTTTTTAGAAAATTATATTGCCCTGACACCGAATATCACAAAAGCTTTTTAAATTAAAACGTTACTGTCACCAGCTCGTTCTTTTGTTGTCGCTTAACAGTTCTTTTGGAATAATCTTTATAATGTAATAAAGTTGTTAAAGGATAACGTCGACGATGAAGGGGACAATGGAACAATTAAACATCTTTTCGAGATTCTTGTTACGTATACGTGTTATAAAAGATTTTCTTTCAATAAAATAACTTTTACGACTGAGATTCAAAAAATTCGGAAACAAATGCTACACGACATCAATTTTTATTGGAGTATACAGGATGTTCAGTTTCTTTTAGACAAGTTTAGTTTTTAAATGAAGCAATATTCTCTTATCTTATCTATCTTGGATTTTGAAATAAATTGTTACAAGTTCTTTAACGACTTACACGCTAGAATCGCTATTTTAGCATGTAAGGTGTGCAAATTTGAATCACTATTCACTTACTAAAGAGAAAAATCAAAGAAAGATGGTAAGACAATGCTTGAAAGAGCTTAACAAAATGATCAACGAAAAGTATTCTTTCTCTCCTAATAAATAAATATTAATTATTACTCAAATAATTACGCCAACGGCAAGAAAAATGTATCTAATGTAAAATTATGTCGTAGGTAGCAAGTTGATCTAGAGCAGTCTATATATATATATACGCCCATCTCCTAATTTTAACAATAAAATCATCCTTGCTATCGAGATCGAGGTTCTCAGAATTGCGAGGCTTTCTTGGACACAGTAGTCGCCCTTGCGCGTACCATTTTTCGCCGCGTTATTTTCTGTTCAGAAGTGGTTTTTATTCGTTCGAGATATCGATCTTAATCGGACTACAATAGCGTTTCGGATGGCGGATATCGGAATATTGGAATAAAGATTTTATAGCTTTCGAAACGTGAAACATATAAACTGAAATAAATATTTGAATTTAAATCGTATGCTTATCGATTATACGTATCTAAACGTGTTAAATAAACTGGTAGTTACTTAAAAATTAAATATTAAAATCATATTCAAACGACGTTAGTTTAAGCTTAAAAACATTTTTTATGGTCACGGCCGTATAACAAACGTCGTATAAAACAAACAAACACGGAAACAGTAAATATTCCGCTGTAACTATAAAGCGCGTATATTTACATTAGGTAGTTAAATCTACATTTTATTATCAGATACGTCCGCTTAATAGCGGTATACATCTATCTTGATGTAGAGTTCGTCCTAAAATGTTAAAGTTTGATGAGTTTTGTGCGTTCAATGTGGGTCGATCACAATTAGCTAATGGTTTTGGGTAAAATCAATTAAAACGCACAATACTTTATCAGTTTGTGGTGTGACTTAGAATTTACGACTAGTACTAAAGATACGCATGTAGCTTTAGTGTTAAATTAACTTTGATGATATTCTTTCATATCAGGCGATGCATTAGCAAGACTACGGGAATATTATTTATTCTATATTCCTACCAATTATTGATGGTTATGGAGTAGTTCATTAAGCTCGCAAAGCCAATGGTTAAAAGGTTTGGTCTTGACTGTGGCATAACGTGAAGAACAAGTAAACATCAATATTGTTACTGGACAATACAATATCTTCCAGAATAAAAGAATTAAAAAAAGCAACACATACATACGTACATGTGTATAACAAAGGACTTCTAGAGACAACTAGGGACCATGTTTTGTTTCATCATATTTTTTTTCTGAAACTATTCTTCTTGGTTGTTGAACAAATGTATTTGTCCCTAGAACTATTTTGAATTACATCTATTAATGTGCCCTCCAACTATAATATCGAATTGCCACAAACAGTTGGCTTTTAGTCTAAGGATCCAAGAAAGCGATTCCTATGTTGTTCATTGTTTCGGTGAGTCCAAGCACTGCTTGCCGCTGGGCTGCAGAGATAGATCTCACCGCCAGGAACACTTTTGTCCTCCACTGCTCTATAGGTAACCATTGGTCTCATCTTTTGTCCTAACCCTTAGACTTTTCAAACAAATTTTCTCGCAACGTCCTGTTCGTTATTTTAAGTATTTTTTATTCCAGAGAATAATGTGAAATTTCTGCTGAAAATTGTCAGTAAACACAGAAATTTCACCTTATTACTCGGCGAAGATATATTGTCTTGAAGATGCTTCTCAGTGTTTAATTATTTACACCTACAAAACGGAAGAAATATTAACCTTTAGGCGATCAGTTGTACCAACATTGCGCGAATTTTATGTAGTATGTTCATACATTACATTTCGAAAGCCTACCGACGAGGAATATAAATTAAGCAACGACACCTTGAATCACGTTTATAATTAAGTTTAAGAGATCGGTAATGGTTATTGTTTAACGTGTAGGTAAGCTTACAGTTCGCGTATTTGAATTTAATAGATTTCATATTGTGTTAACACCAACGCTAACCGCTGGAGAATCGCTAAATATTCATGTATGCGTTAAGATCGCCATCTTATAACTCGCCATGTAAATATCGTGCAAATATCTAAATCTCTTCACATTCTATACGAGTAGGAGACGTGTACGAATTCATATGGCCAGATGCGACCGACTCAAAGGCCGGCGAAGGAAGACGATGGCGAGTCTTTGTATTTTGACCATTGATTTGAAACTGTTTAAGGTTTTTATTTTCGTCGAGCGTATAGTGAAGTCGGTGGACGCGATACAAAAAACTGGTTTGGATTTAGTTTTATTTTCCATTTTAAAGCACGAATGTCGAGGAGAGTGAAGATTAAACGAAAATAAAGTATAAAACTGTGAAGTAAAAGGTTTAAATGAAACGCAAGAAGTGTAAAACGTAGTTTTCGCATTTAATTTAGGAGCTAATTGTTGGCAAAAGTATTTAAGAAGCGGAATTTTTTACGATGTTAACTAAAATTTTTAATTACAATAATTACTCCTTCACATCGTTTCATCTTTTTTCAAATGCGGAATTTTTTCCGCAATTTTTACGTCAAGAAATGATGTCTAGTATGCCTCCGTTATTGTTTTCCGTCTTCCAGCACCATTTGATTCACTTTTTCGATGTTGTCGGCGGTGGTTCCAGTTTTTGGTCGACCCGTATGTTCGCCATCAACAAAGCTGGCAGGTACAATCACGTGTAAATTCAGCCGCCCAAAATTTCACTGTGGCAAATAGTGGGCGTAGAGTCCACGTAAACAGCGTTTATCTCGGCTTTAATTTACGTATAAGCCTATCAAATGCAAGAACTTAATAATGGCTGAGTATTTAATTTTTTTTTATTTTTACATTAACACTAACATCAAATGCCGCAAATGACACGGCTGATCATGTTCTCTTTTCCCTATTACCATTACGTTCGTCTTAGTTTTATTTATTCTCATATTCCTTGCCGCCAGTTCTTCTTCCGACAGCTTTAAATTTTCTCGTTTTTGCTAGCAGCACATATCACCAAGTCGTTTGCAAAGGCACACTCCGATATTTTAACTGATCGTAGTTTATAATATCGCAGATGTACTTATCTTTCCTAATATAGCTTGCAGCACCCCTCGCCCCATATTTTCGGGAATGCTTTGGCATCCGCTTTGCTTTTAAAAAAATCCCATTCTATATTATCGTTTATAACCTCGAAAGAATTTAGCTAGTAGACTAACAGAAAGAAAGATTTCGTAAAAACAATTTTATTTTCAGACATTTTAAGACGATAAAATAAGAATAAATAATATCCTTTTTGCATAAATCTGCCAAGCTAATTACAATCTATACCTATGCTTTAGACGTTTCATAGTCAATTAAGTATGCAAAAGAAAAGTGAAAATACGATTCAAATTTTATGGCGAAAAAAATATGCAAATGCAGAATCCAGTTTTTTTATAATAGTTTCAATAGTATCCACAAATACATGCTATATGAAAACACATAAGGAAGAAATTTTTCAGCTATTTCCTTGTTTATGTGCATGCCAGTTTGTTCTCTTCTTATTGTGATTACGTTGAAAATATTCTCGTTCAATTATATTACCTATGATTAGAAATTGTAATTACATTAGATATTAGCCTAATTTCTCTTGAAAAAAACATAATAGAATTACAAAAAGGAATATACTGGCTTGTAGCAGGTAATACTGAAAAATCCGTTTTTCCTTAATCTTACCGACATAATTAAATTTATTTTATTTATTTCATTTCATTAGTTGAATTGAATTACGTTGATAAAACCAAAAAACGCACTTGTATAGCTGACAAGTGCGTTTTTGATTTTATCGACGTAATTAAATTAAATTAAAGAAGTTTGTTGTCTATGCTATCGTTGAAATCTCCCTTTATTTATTGCATAACTAAAAACTTTAGAGACTTTGGTGTTTTTAACATTTACATATAGGAAAAAGGAGGCTATGGGAACAACAATAAATTATATATCATGAAGAACAGTGTTTCGTGCGTTAGTTATATGTAATTTTTCATAAAGCTTTAGAAATATCAATATTAGACGGATTAATTAAAAAAAAAGTGACTTATTTGGCATCAATTATTCATTTAAAATTATTTAGTACATGTAATTAAAATAAAAATATAATTTAACGTAATATATAACGATTACGGAGCCAAAAACTTTCATATACCTAACAATAAGCATAATAATTACTATAAACATACCTTCTCTAAGACACCACTGTAGGGTTGAATGTTCGGTGGTCCGAGAGTTTCTGATTGAAGGTCCAGTACCTGTGGTTCGGTATCCTCGCCCGAACACGCACTGGGCGAACCGACCAATTCACACGGAGACTCATCAGAAAATAATGTCTCAGTACCACTGTCAACCGTTGCCATAATTACATATTTTTATCTGTAACAAAGAAAAGGCTGTCACCGCACGATACCTATGTTTCGACATCTAGGCGCTTCCATCTATCTTCGGCGTTTTATTGACATGAAGAGGACGTAAAAACTAACTGTACACTTAAAGCCATAATTTATTATCATCGCTCATTTTGAAACGGAAAATGTGCTGAGTAGAAGTGACCTAAATATCTGCGGCAAACGTGATATTTAGAAAGTATTACAAAATACATTATGGACAATTAACACTAAATGCAATGGTGGTATATGCATATCGTTTACTGTTGTTAACAATAATGAAACAAAAGCATTACTATGAACAGTTCCATTTGTTTAGTTACATAGAATTTTTTCAATTAGATCTCATGGATTAATTGATTTAAAGGATTTATGTTCAACAACAAAAAAAAAATGAAAAAATCTTCGATGGTTTTGGAAGAAACTTCCAGCCACTTATTACGCGCATCAATTTTATTATTAGTCCAGTGATTGGAAGGTCTGTTTCTGCCTGTGGCACAGTTAAACTGTGAGGTTTCGACCCCTACGATGGTCAAATAGTACCCTTGTGGGGGAATAATTAACAACGCTTCATCCTTTACGATGAGGAGGTGATAGTGATGAAACCGTGAAACATTTGATACACATTATTTACACACTAAAAAGCTCCTGAACTTAAACAAGCTTTAAAGCTCTATATCCGGTATAGGTGCATCACCACACATAAACAAGAAATTAAAGAAATGCTAAACAAAAACACTTGATAAGTTGACGTGGTAAAGGCAAATAAGTAATAAGTCAGTTAAGAATATTTTGCAATTGTATGAGACAACCGCTTACTTGAATTTCTTCGCACAGCTTCCTCTCAAAATTCATTACACTCTTGGAATCATCTACATAATTTTTAAAAAGGAGGGTCAGAATTTCTCACACTTAGCTACTTTATTATTCCCAATTACAATTAATACACGAAATTATTTCAATGTTATCTGCTGCATCTTCTGGTAATAACACACAGAAGAAACCTTTGAGTATTAAGAATATCAACCATCCATAAAGAATATAACGACTTTTGTAATTAGTTAACAGCACCTAGGAATTCGAAGAAAGTTGCATAAGCATCACGGCAATGATTTAATTTTATAATCTTCGTTTGAGTTTATGATGTATTTACCGGTACATCATTAGTGGAATTACTTATCACGTTAGATACCGCTATTAGTTAAGAATTGCACAAATACACTGCCTGTGACAATAGCTGACGGCATTTTTGAAATTTATAAATATATTTTTATCCGAAAGAGCCACTCCCCAGTATCTAAAGTAGAGATAAGTCAGAAGGTAACTAGGAGATATAGAAAGAAAGCTTCTAACAGTAAAGCTATGTGATATGTTGTGTATGGTGAAAAATGCTGTAAATTGGCAACAATAGCCATCACGCTCTGGAGTAACAGCAACATGTACATACATATATACATGATCTCGGCAGGACTTCCTATCTAGAATCTAATCTCTGTTGTATCACGACTTGTTATCAGATATAAACATCATTTCGTGACATAACGGATTTTCTCTACAGTCAGAAGATGCCACTTCCTCTTTATTACGCTGAAAGAATTATTTATATGCATTTCTACGCGGACAATGTCATTGTCGTTCTACTTAAATTCCTTCCCTGAACTTAATAAATAGGTAAGATCAAATGCGAGTGGAGATAAGGAAATGCGGATGTACAATTCATCCAGTTTCCCTAAAACCACATGATATTGCTACAGAATATAATTGCCATGTTGAATAAGATACTACAGATGCACTTGAACAGAACATTGTTGCCATTACATTTTTAACAAATAAAATGATGTGGTTTTTTTTAAATGAAGAGTCACCACGAAACTACGTTTGGTTGCTGATATCGTAAGCTTTACCAATTCAGAATGCGAAAGATGACGTACACGTTCGGAAATTATTGCTACCATTCCTGAGGTGGCTTCGAGTTTTCGAAATTCACATTAAGCATTTAAGAGCTTCAAACTAACCCAGAGATAGCATATCTTACCTCCTACATATTAGTCAAAATCTCATCTCTTAGTTTCTAGAAAATTTCGCGCCTCGTCGTAATCGTTCGACTGTATTACCGTGTTAGATCCTGTGAATTGCAAATCAAGGTAAAGCACGTAGAGGAGGTTCGGGCGCACCCAGAAGGACCACTTCCCGAAAAAAAATTCTTTTAAAGCGCTTGATTGTGCAACACCGATTTCAGTCGGTAACATTGTTAACAATCGTGGAACGCTAGCGGTCGTAGAGCATCATTATGGACAATCTACGAACGAATAGTGCGTATGAGGTGGAGCCTTTATTGTAGTTGCCTTTAACACCTGAGCATAGACGCGCTGGACAAACCTTGTTTATTTATTTTTTTTTGTTGAATTGTCTTTCATTTACATGTTTATAAGTAACTAATAAACATTTTTGGTGGTGCATTTTTAATTGCAGCCAGTGTATTTTTTTACTAATTACGCTCCTTAATCAAATTCCAAACAGAACAGTTTTCTCGGTATCAATGGTATAACTTTGCTAACAATTTCATTAGCCGCGTAATATTTTATTTGGCGACGTTAAGCTTACGGAAGCTATACAGCAAATATGTAACCGCTCTTCCTTTTCTACGCTACGAATAACTCAAAGTGTGCGGCTTGATTTGTATGTTAGTCCACGTTCGCTTCTGCATTAGTGTGTGTACCATATGTATTGAATGAAATTGTAACTATTCAAGCAACAAGCCGCCGTTACCTGCCTGATTTACATACATCCGCTTATATGAATTTTATTTAACAGTATGGCGTGTCAGTTGTATGAAATGGTCGTCATTAGTTACGGCGTCAGGATAGCGTTCGCTTTAACCGCATCAAAGAACTACCCATAATTATTTTCGATATGAATGACAAGTAGATCAAAGGAAAAAAAAATACGTTTATGTGAAAGCAAACGATGTAATATACCCTGGTTAGCATTACAGAACGTCACTGAGATAATCTAGTTTTCAATCGAAGAAAGAATTTTGCAGAATATAAACGATATTTGTAGGATGTGCCACACCGAAGGAGAAATAAATGGAAACAATCTTTACGATCCTGTGAGTTTTCCTAAACTTATATAACCATTGTTCTTTTAGTTTCTAGAATAAATAACTTAATTCTTACATGTACATACAAGGCAAACTGAAGTTAAAGGGTGGAAAAATTAAATATGAATAAAATACTTGTCTGAGTCGTTTTCAGTAACTTTTGTAGAATTTGATTTGTTTTATTATCTTGTTAGCATTTGAGGCGGTCCTAATATTGTGGCCAGAGACTGTACTATCCACTAACTTTTTAAAATTCAATTTTATTGTACCGCGTTATTAATAATTCAAGTAACAAAAAAATGCTATAAACTTTTATCTGATGTCAAAGAGGCCTTACCATAATGATAATTGAATTTTATATGGATACTTTTTGAGTATTTATTTAGAAGGATGCAGACTATAAACGGAACTTAAATCGGCCTCAAAATACGACGTTTCTAAACATCAATCTGTATGTCGGTTAGTAATCAATTTAAACAATTAAGAGATCGTAAACGAGCTTGTTGATAAAAGACATCAACGCCTAAGCAAAGTCAATATTATTAGAAAGGTCCTTAAAAGAGCCCTTAACGGTGGATCCCATGATGTCGTAAAAGTCGAAATCATGCTGTTGGAACAATAAAAACGATTGTTAAGTTGTCCGTATAAGTAAATTGGTTCAATTTTACCAAACAGTATAAAACTGAAGCATAAAAGCATAGCTCCAGACGTTGTAGTCTATAAAAGATACAAATTAATCTCATAAATTATTTGCACTGTCGTTACACTTCAAATTCAAATAAAAATAATTTGAACAAAAAAAAAAACCTAAAAAATAGACATGTAAAAAGATTTAGCTTTAGCGAAATATTTTGTAACCACGAGGACCTAAATTTATGAAAATCTGCAGCAAATCAGAATTTATACGGAATCAATAAACTTATCGAATCCGATTCGCGTCCCATAATTACAACCATACTTTGTGAAGCATCTTTATAGAAGATCGTTTTTGTTTTCTTTGCTCTTGTTGGTGCACACGTGTGTCATTCCCGTCTCATTTGCTTTCAATTTCTTACAAACTATTTTGTTGCTAATGCCAAATAAAACATACTAAAAAGATCTCATTCTACTCTTCACGTAAACCGATGTAATTTCTAATTTTAAACGATTGAATTCATCGACGAGATAGACGGTAGGTAGATGCTTATAAAGGTACTTTGGCGGCGCGACGTTGAACGCGGAACAACGTAAACCGTATCTCAACCTCTACAAGATCCGAGATAACAATGATCGGCGCATACACTAGAACATCGGCTTTTATTAATACTTTCATTCTAGGCCGTCTTTCTCCGCGTCAAGAATATGTTGGCGTGTCGTTTGTACTTGTACTTATGCTACTTCGTTACTTGTTCGAATAGCATTGACACAGAAAGCGCGTTATTAATCGATGCTTCGCAACGAACACAACAACTGAAATCATCACTCTACGATCGATCACAATAGGAACACGTTGACGGTGTTGCTGTTAGGAAGTGTATAACATACATATGTATTAATGTTTCATTCTTGTATTTGAAGCTGCGTACGTAATGTGTACAAAATTATGCCGGTCTATGTAATAACTGTAAAAATGTTCTATCTGCATAATATTCAAGGAATTTTTTACACAAAGCGGATATGTCATAATTTAGTCCAAGCTTTAATCTAAATTAGGAATTAACAAGCCTAAACGAACATCGATTTACTTCGCGGAATAAATCTAAAGCTGTCGTAAAACTTTCAAAGATAATTAACAAAAATAAAATGAAATTGCTCCAAAATATCTTCTATTAAAATTCGAGTAACGTTTACAAAATTCTGTTCTACTTATCTTATTGTTACATGAAACAATTAGAACGGAAGCGAGAAGTGTATGAGCATCTTAATGACCGTAACTTAGCTTACTACAATGGCAAATTTAAACAAAAAAGAACCCCGCGAATGTATTTCCTCTAACCATTTCCTTTTAACAATGATACGAATAGACTATAATTACAACTTTTCGCAAACAATCATCTCCAACAACACGAATCGGCGCGGCCGATTATGCACAGTAAAATATGATACCTCGAGAACAAGTAACCTACATTATATCGTTCAGATTGGAAGAGGAGATAATTTCCTCGAAGCGAACAGCGAAAACCTACGCGAAGACTTACGTTCGCAAACTCTCTCGCGTATACAAAGACGTGTTATTAAATCGGCGTTTATTTATCTGGAGTTGTTCTCACCTATTATTAGATGGATACACGGTGGGTGTTTTGGGTGTAAACCTGCGCTAGATCTCATAGAAACGTTCATGGTTCCGTACTTATTGATTTTCAGCATTTCAAGGTAGTTACTCGAAAATTGCGAGATTATTACGAGATGTAATTTTCTAGATTTACGTAGCAATGTGTGTATACGCTCGTAGATGCATGGGAACCTATTATCCCGTCGTAGGATGCTGTTCAAGAACGCGTTCGCGTGTAATTTTCCTATTCGAAATTGAAAAGGATGCATGGCTGTTGAGGGTTAGCGAGAATCTTTTCGCAAATTTTTTAAAAAGTTTTCGATACCTTTGTTATTAAGTATAACAATATATTCTAAGCAAAACAAACAAACAACAATAATAGTTAAAATTTAATTGATACTATAGCACTCGTTATAAGCAAAAAAAGCAAAATATGTTGCTACAGCAAGGTTCAAGAAGTACTAACTTCAATTGAAAGCTAAAGTAATGCTTCAACATGATTTTCTCTTAACATGCATCACTTCCATATTATAAACACTAGGATTGAAAGGTATCTGCACACATAACCGCTTGGTAAGTTCAGCTTTTATACCAACAACGTGATGTAGTATTAAGGAAATCGCGAGAACACTAGCAGCGCTGGTACAGCTGATACAGATTTATACCGGCAATTATCCACCTCGAGGTTAACTCTTCGGCGTGAAAAACTCCCATGTCAATAAATTCGCCATTATCCCTATAACGACGTTTACTCCTAATACAATACACGCATATTTTCTGCGTGCTAAACTACTTACTCATAAATATTGCCGGTATGCAAAAGCTCCGCTAATGAATGTTGTTGATGTCGGGTGAAAGAAAAAATCCTCAACGATAGTAATTCTGTAGCCAGCCGATCTTAAAGTTAAACATTAGATTTCCTTCGCGCAATTATATTTGTTTACAGGTTTAGTCTTGATTGAACGGCAAATCAATTCGTGTCTTTGTAGTTATAAAAATTGATTAAAGTAAATGTGATCTGTAGTCGTAGAAGTACTTTCTGGGAAAACATAAAAATATTGTTTAATTTGTTAAAATGGATTTTAAAAGCCGTAACAATGGATTTAACTATACATGGGCATGATTCGCTTTACCAAAGAGTACTGCTAGTGTTGAATGACTATTCTTGGTAAATTCTCGTCAGTTCAATTACATAAGAATAGCCAAAAGTTTGAATCTAGCAAGAACAATCCAATTTGTTCGTAGTTTGTTTTATATTCATGAAGATTTTAAAATATAATAGAGGCCACCTTGTGTATGACCAGTATTACAACCTTCAAATCTTGCACTTTGAATGAGCACTTTTATTTATTAAAATCTTTCCAGCTCATTTGTAAAATTTGAAATGTGTTGATGTTCAAAAGTACAGGATAAGTCGGGAAGAACAGACCAATTCGTGGTGATTTTCTCACGAACATCACCACCGTAAGATCTTCATTATGATCTCGAAAACAATGCACTGGAATATCGTTGTTCTGATTCTTCACTTACACGAATGTTGAAAAGAGTTCCATTGGACTAGAAAGTCATGCTCACCATTTTCTGGGGTGCAGAGTGAGTCATTCATGCCGATTAATTCTATAAGGTACCGCAAAACTTTACGATCACTAAAGAAACGTATCCGCAGAGCAAGGCTGGTAACAAGGACTTTTTTTGTTGTACTACGACTTGACAACGCCAGACCGCATTGCAGCAACGAAACGATGAAAACAGGGGCGAGCTTGAAATTCAGGCTTGTTTCGCATCCTCCTCAGATTTTGAGTTGTTCCCAAAGTTAATAAATAATAAATCCCAGATACTAAAGTTCGGGCTATTGTTCGCAACTGCTTCAAAGGACGAAATGATGAAATGGATTTAGCGTTTTGAGAAATGTGTTGCACTAAATGGTGATTATGTGGAAAGATAGTTTATATACATTTATAATACAATAAATTTACTTCATTTTAAGACTGGTTTCGTTATCATTTCATTTCTCTTCTTATTCTTGTGGTCCCAATAGAAATGCAATTAAAATTAACTTTATATTTTAAAGAATATATTAGTTACTCTAAATAGAGAAGCGATAAGTTACAAATAACACACATCTTTAAACAACAATAAGTTATAGCTTTCCAGGACGGGAAACTTCAATCGTCTATTTATAAACCGCAACCAGACCTATTCCGTGAAGTAACTTCGCGGACGCTTTAAAAAACGAAATTGCCTCTTTCAAATGGAAACTGAGGTTCGAGATCTGACCAGTTTCAAGCAGATATCGGATATAATCGAAGTGTATCAGATGGATCGCTATATCGAAAAGATCCATCCGTTATCCGTCTTTGATCGTCGTCTTTCAGCGTTTCGCCGGTCCGCTTTTCTTCTCCGCAGTCAGTCAGTCAGTCCAAGCCGTTATATTGTGCCGCATTGACACCTGTCAGCGACCACACTAAAGCCGTTTTACGATACCGGCAATTTATTGTTAACCCGTACCGGTTTTTGTTGCAGACAGTTGCTACATCGTAAAGTGTTTTTATTTGCGATTATTTGATGCCGCAGCGAGATGATGCGAAGGCGGTCTTCCCCCTCGTCGCCTCGCCGCCGCATCATCGAACCATCTCGTCCGTCCTTTATGTACGCGATACGAGGCATGCATATGCATGCAGATGAAGGCAGAAACTCAACAAAGTACATATTGGTGGCTAAATTATGAGAGTTGATGGAATACTTTCGTATAAGTAGCATATGCTACTCTTACTAGAAGGTATTTAGGTAATTTTCCATGTATATGTTATTTTCAGAGGATTTGTCAATTTTTATTAAGGAAAATTACCTAAGAAGTGAGAAAAAATTTGCGGATCCACGAGATTTAAAGGGCGGTACAATTTTTACAAGTTTTCATAAAGCTATAACGTATCGTTCGCGTAAAAGCTTAAATAATACATGGCATGTGCAGGTTTATTGAGAAGCAATTATATATAAGAATACATCGATCGTATGTTTTTTGAAGAGTTTCTGAGGATTTTGAGGTTTCACTTTCAGGTTTATGGGAAGCTGCGATGAAATCCACAAAAAATTATTTCGTTAAAATTGCAAAGCACGTTTAACTTTCGAAGCGCTGTATACTGTTTTGTGCTAAATTGAGGCAATTCTCAACTTGACTTACTTCCCGAAGACCTTTCTGCTCTTACATCAGCCCCTTTTCTGATAAGTGGCAATCCCAAAACACGATTTAACAAACATTAAAAATTGCATCAACATCAGCAACAAACGGTGGATTGGAGTTATTTAAACTAAAATCCCCAATCAGTACAAGAACAACAAGTTTTGGATGAAGTATTTCCATCCTCAAATAAAACAAATAAATATTTGTAGATATAAAAGCAGTAGCATTTATGTAATCGTAATGTTGCTACAATTTATTGCATTCTACATAAGCAACGTATTTATGAATGAGTAATCCAGAAACACTCGCATAATGTTTTTAAGTGAAATAACTGTGTATAAAAGTTGATTTTACAGTAATGGGATACATTTGAACGCCATAACTCAATTCTAATGTTAATCGTCGAGACATTAATGGAAACTCGCCGAGTGCAACCAGATGTTTCGTTTCGCCAATTCATTACGATGCATAAAACGCAATACACAATGCGAATTTATTATTGTTTTGAATGGTATTTAGATTCAATAATAATTCCCGTATAGTGAAGCCGGCTACCATAAGAAACCTAATATATTCATAGCTGCGAATACGACGCCAATGCAAATGCACCCATGCACCAGTCACTTTGTTTAGCTAAACGTGCACTTAATTTTTACCACCGCGCACTCTGATCTGATACGGGGTCGCAACGACAGAACAAAGCTGATAAGCTTGATTAAGGAATTTAATCGGATTCGCAGACTTCTATATTTGGTTTTGCGCAGCTTTCTTTTGCTGCGATTAAATCGCGCGTTGTTTAAACTATATGGGACGTCTCAAGGAGAATACTTCGAGTGGCACGCAACGTTTAGAAGCGACTGTACTCGAAAAACCATATAAGGTTGTGGAAAGCTCCCAACCCAACAAGAAGCACAAAGATTTTCTAATTTATTTTTCGCATGGGTATTTATTTATTTATGTAGTTATTTATTTTAGCATCTACTGGCAGAGCCCAATCACAGATATTATTATATTCGTTAGTGGTAATTACACCGCAATTAAATAAAAAATAAAATATTTAAGAATCAACCTCCAGAAAACAGCATTCTTCAAACAGCAAATAAGTGGTTAACGTCGCGCCGAATACCAACTAGCAAATTAAAGTTTCTATTCAATCTACGTACAGAAATTCTATCTGACAAATGGTACATGGAATGTTGTATTCGAACGACAATTGATGCAGAGTACCGAAAAACTAAATTTCCCAATAAGTGCATATGATCCTCTTCTAGTGACTGAAAGTGGAAAACACTCAGCAAATGATATAAGTATATCGGCACACTCCGCACCACACAAATTTAATTGATTAATCCGGGAGGATACGTTTCGAGACTACGTCGATCCTCATTTTCAACCGAAGATCTCAAATCAATGCGGTAAGAGGTGTAAATAGTTACAGCCATTTCGATGGTGATGACACCTTTTAATCCGACCATTTGCTGTATCAAAAATTCTTTGTACAATGAATTACAAAAAGGTCTGCCTTCCAAAAATCAGCATTGAAATTGTCTGCCTTTTTTTCTTTTTTTTAATTAAATATTAAAGCAATTAGACTAATTTAAGGCAGATGCGATTACGTTGTTTACGGTACTATTTTTGCTAACATCTTTAACGAGCCCTCATTTGATATTGTAGCGGTATATTAAAGGCAGAAACTGCTCATATCGTTTATTTTATTCAGTTCTTTACTTTCATCGGCTTCTGCTGAACGATGAAATTACCGACATCAGCTTCCTGACTACATTATTCACACACTGCATTAGAGACATTCTGTAAATATTGAAGTAGGCTTGATTAACTAAATTGGGAGGCTCGGTGTGCAATACCCGAAAGATTTATTCAAGAAGGCGCGATCTTGCGTATTACTTGCATTAAAGCAAAACGCACAGCTTAAAATTACTTTCTTTAAGAGATACATGAGTATCTGTATTTTCTGTGATCAAGCGATGCAATTTTATTTATAGATAGGGTGTACTGCAGCAACACCAAAGAAACTATCATCTTTTATAGAGTAAAGTAAGTTTCTAGGGTGATGAAAATTGATGTCAGATGCTCATCATTAAAAATAAATTGATGCTCCAAAAGTATTTTAAATTACCTGTAATTTTTCTAAGTAACATACTTTATTTCATCAATAAATCTAGTAACGCATTAAAAACGGTTAATTTACGGCATATTCCTTAGACAAAAAATAACCTCGTTTTATAAGATGTTAAGATAAGCGACCAGAAGGAATCTGTTGGAGTTCCATTGTAAGTACGTAATTTCGCCACAATAATTAATGGCAAATACAAGTACTTAAGGCAGTATATTTATAATTTTATGACGAAAAGGATCGTGACACACAAATCAGTGGGCAATTTTACGACCTTTCGGTCTAAAGCCTGTGTACTAACTGCTTTTTTTGCTTTTTGATCTACATTGAGAATTTTAAACTAGCACTTAGGTTACACGGCGGCGTACATTTTCCGCGGGTAATAACTGCAGATTATTATCGCCAGCCATAAAATACTGCCTTGCTGATTAATACAAAAGCCCTAGCCTTATTCCAATATTGAAACAAGAGTAATAAACGTTTTATTGCTGTTGTTTTGATTGAGGGGCATAATGCCGCATCGTATTATATGGTACATGCTAATTAAAATTCATTCCCTTTTAAAACCGCTAATACGTAATTAAAAACGATCCAGTCGGTAATAAATGGAACATTTTTCAAATACTAATCATGTATTCTATCTTGATACTGCAAATAAACATCATTGTTCGTGAAAAAGAAAAACAAATGTTTCTCCTAACAAACGTGTTTTTTTTTTCATGTTTCTTTTAGCTTAGAAAAAATGTTTTTTGCAATTCTACTTTGATTTTGTATTAAAGGACATCTCACGTTATTCAAAACTCTTTTTTTCGGTTATCTCAATGAAAACCTATAAAAGCACTCATTTTTTTAGGCTTTTTAACATTTCTACCCAGTCCAAGACGTCAAATGATCTACAACATTCAATTAAACACGGCAACGGGATTTAATACAAAGTAAAATATCCTCTAGTATGCGCACACTCTTCTAGTGGAGAAGGCGAAACCTTTTTCACCGTTTATATCGTACACGTCTATTAAGTTATAACCAGCTTTATAATACAGTTTTTACGGTGAACGTCGCATTAATCTCTTTCTTACTGGATGAGATCATAAACGGGGACTTGCCTCAGATATTGAGGAAGTAAGAATACATAATTGGCTTCTGCGGGTTTTTTGCTTATTGCCTACTTAATTAAATAAAACCTTGCAATATCCTGCTTGGCGTTCTGCTGTTGCTTTTTTGGTTAAGAGAAATTTCTAAATATGCCAAAAATTTAAATTAATAGCGCGCTATTTATGTTTATTATTGCGTTATAGAAAAAAAATTAAATTAAATAACCGCAGATAGAGAAATTAAGCGGAAGAGGGTCATTAATACTAATTACGGTTAGCAGTTGTTAAATTACTTGAGAGGAACGGAGACACCTGAGTTAAAATTGAATTAAAACCCGAGTAGATTGGATTAAAAAAAAAACACGTAATAAACAGCTCTATTTAGCATATGTGTTTAAGATTTTAATGCTGGAACGTTTAATCTTGCTCCTCTGACCAAGCCATCAACCTTGATTTATTTGCCATCGCCACGGAAAGCGATAGTAATTCACCATTGTTATCTAGTGATTGATTACTTGTTGACGAGCTGCATAGCGAAACGAGTATAGGTAGAAAATGGAAATTATAATTAGCTACGTAGAGAGAAGTTGATGGAACGCACATATTCACGTTTACCCTACAATAATCTTACAAATTAACGATTACAAACACTAAATCTTCCATAAAACCTGCTTTTACCTTTTTAAAGAAACACGCGCGTATACAATACTTCGTTCCTATGAAGTATGTATGCGAGGATTGCTCAACATGATTTCCATGGACCGCGCAGCTGCGATTTGATCACCATGACAACGGAATTAAGCAGTGTATGTTGTTATTCATGCTGGAAAAGTAAAGCTGTAGGTATATAAAATGGACAACATTTACTTATAATAATGAGAATTCTCATAATTTTATATCATACTGTATACGTGACGTTATAATTAAAAGATTTTTCGCCTGAGAACCCTTTTGATTTGTTGTTGTTGTTGTGAATGGTTTCCTAGGATGCGTGCTCCTATTTGAAAAGAACAACTTGCTTCAGTTCCCTGAGCTTTATAGCAACAGGTATGTGTATCTCATGGAGTAATACCTGAACCTTCTGATGGCCAGTACGTATCTCTAGCAACGCGGAGCTGATCATTTTCCTGCATAAAATGACACTAATCCGACCACAATCACTACGTAGAAATGTAATTAATGATTTCCTCCGTATAAGAACCATATCTGTGCGACCATCGCAACAAATTCCTCTCCAAAATATTATTGATGCTCCAAAAAGTGGGACCCTCTTAGCAAACTTCTTTCCTGGCTTCCGTCAGGCTTTCCCATTTTCGTCTGAAAATTAAACTCGAATTCGATCGCCAATGACCCAATTTACATATTCCCTTGTAAAACACAATCTAGTAACTGTAGTATGTTCTCTGGTGAGCAATACTGTGTTTTGACTGGGCCTTCCCCTGACTGTTCATTGAGAAATTGCTATATTTCAAGCTGCTGCTAGAGCAGTAGAACCAGGAAGATATCGCTTATCGCTTGCATTTATAAATTTCTTACGACCTTGTTTCAGAGTTCTGCAGTAACTTCCATATCCAACCCTACTGTAGATTTGGAGACGATGGCTCGCGTTGGTTCTTCGCTAAAGAATGCGTTAACAAAGGATAGCGTTTTCTGACGCATCCGGTTTTCTGGCGATAGATCAGCACGGGCGTTTCAGCTTACTTTCGAGAAAATTGTAAAATTAGAACCATACAATTTTTAAATTTTTTTAGCGCTTAGTATTAGAATACTAAACGCCCTCCGAAAAAGAACGCCGCTACCGTAGACGGCCAGAATTGCGCTTTCCTTCGATATTTGTTCCGAACGGATGAGTCCCGTTTCTTGAAACATCGTTGCCGTTTGCCCTACTTTTTCTTCCATCTACCTTGCAATAGAGCAACGTAGATCGAGAGCACCAGGCTAACACGTTTTGTTACATATTGTTCTTTAGCAGAAACGTATCTTTGGGGAAATAGAATTTGAAGTCTTTAGATAAGAAAATGGATTTGAACATATTTTGAAATGGTTTAATATCGATAAAATTTGTATTTTTCTACCACATATGCGCAAGAAAGTACTTGGACGTTGCTTCATTCTCTGTTCTGATGATCAAATCAAGTAGCACCATAATAAAAACTGGCTTTTTACATACTTCCTGATAGCGTCGTCCATCAAATAACTGATCATTTAAACAAATTTTTAACATTTTTGGATGGTATTAGTATGCAAATTGTATCGTCTCCGTGTTTCCTTGATCGCGCGAAAGTGTAAATTCTCTAGGCGAACGACATTTAACTGCTTCTAGCTCCTACGTCAAAGCAATACTTATGTATGCATACTTTTTTTCGTAAAATAGACAAGTATCTGTACATATAATAAATTATCCACTAGGAATGTTAGATATCAATACGATTAATATTATTTAATTTTTAAAAATTTAAAAAAATCACGATTTTACGCTCTGGAGATTACACAGAACGATACACAATTTTTGTTGAGATATTAATACTTTAGATAGGAATAATGCTGTAGTCTTGCAGTGTACATGCGCTCAAATTTCAGTTGAATGTAAAACCTGTAAACACTAAACGCTCTGTATAATTTTGGCATAAAAGAAATTAATTCGTGTGTCAAGAAAATTAATGTTATAAGAATCATTGTTTTCTACAGCGGCGTATTCGGAATAAGTATAGTGTGGTTGATAGTATATTCTTTCTCCGTGGGATGTCGTACCCATAACAGCCTACGTTTTAAGCAACTGTTATAAACACCGTAGGACGCAGCAAAATATACAATTATAATTTGTTGACGTTGTCTGGGAATACATGAGGTAAATTCAGCAATTGCATTGCAGAAGTACAGTCTAGCTTTTTAATTGTAAATGCGTAGGTTGCCGTTTAATTATTGTCGTTATTTAAGTTGAAAAGTATAAAGGTCCTGCACATAAACTGACTGCTAACATTGGTTAAACACTGGCATTGAGATTTTCAAAGAAATACATAATTTGCATGGGCAATGCCGGTAAATTTTTTTGCTTTACTTTATTATTAAACAATATACAGGAGATTATTTCGTAAATACAACGTACAAAGTATCTGGCCTGCTTATTGTGTTAAAGTTCATTGAATGGGACGGTTAAAATTTTAAAATTTGTGATTTCCTTGATCTTTGCAAATTATAATATTCCGAAATTTGACGTGTTTGTTGGCGTATAAAGCACGAGTTATCAAAATCCTGCAGCGCTGGTATGAGGAGAACGGTTCAAAAGAACCTTTACCTGCTCTACCACCAATCCCGCGCATATTTATTACGTTCAATAAAGAAAACATGTCTATATTTTACTTAAAACTAACTAAACCTATTATTCCGCAATATGCAGCTCTTTTTAAGCAGAAAAAGAATGCCTAATATTCCCAAATATATGTATTATTACTGACCGATGTGCTTACGGAGGACACATCCCAATGCTTTCACAAAGTCTTGAGAGAATTTAAGGGTATTGAGTAAATGGAGTGTGTAAATGACCATTCAAAAAGCGAAGTGTTGTGAGATGGCGACGTTACTTAATTCCTATTAAGTAACGTGTGAATATCCGTACGAAATCGGATTTTGTATACCAGATAAGTCCAACTAAATTGCTAAGTTGCTTGAGTTAAATTTTTCTCCGTTGCTCCAAGAGGCATCAATGTAATATACCGTAGCGCTCACATGTCTAAGTAAATATTGAAAGAAAGAATATAATGTAAATGTATGTAAACTGGATAGCGAACATCGATGAAAGTTGGGGCTATTAATAAACGCAGAACAAAGAAACATCCACAGTATGAAGGGTGGGAATGAAAAGCAGCTTTCTTTAGTGAACTTTTGTAATTTGTTGTAATTAAATTTGCTTAAGAAGCTGCAACTAGCTTTATATATTGTATAGTATAGTATTTCATTGATTTATTTGTAATTGTAAATGGTAAAGGAGTGCCTCGAAAAGTTCAGAGGCACAGGTCCTGACACCCTCAGCAAAATAACAACATGGATTATGTTAACTAACCGTCTCTGAGTAACTATTGTGGATTAGGTACACATTTTTATACTCAAAATGAACAACACAGAAACCAAGAACCTAATGATCAAGAATGTATCACATTCTTAACCATCAGGCCCTGTTAACAATTTGAAATTCTTTAGAATTAACTACTAAATAACAGAATCCAATATCTTTTGTAATAATAGCCTCTGGGATGCGGTAAAAGTTACATTGTTAAGGCAAAAAAGCTCGCCTTTGATATATGTAATTATGAACACTGCTGTGCAAGAGAAGCGGTAACAGGAAATGCATCCCCGTTTATTCTTCTTACTACTTCACATCGTCAAACGATGGGCAGACGTTTATACCATTGAAAATTGATTCGCTTAACATAACAAGCTGGTCATAAATTATTTATATGGCCAATTGGATTGAATGAAAGTCGCGACTGGCGTATAGCAGGCATCCTTTCAACGATAATAAGTATTACCTAGTTGTAAATTTACTACAAATTATGAAATACCAGTTACCTTCGATGTCGATCTAGCAACAAATTAACCTCCGTAATTACCAGTACTATTCAGTAGAAATAAAATTTACTGTACGGATGATATATAAAGTACTTTTTCCCGATAACATACACTAACGATATGGGACAAGAAATGACATATACATTTGTCACCGTGCAGCACTGGATACCACTGGTATGCTGCAAGGTTTCATTTCTGTACATCTCGAATAGAATAAATATTTATCTGTGGAAAATTTAAACACATATGAGACTTTGTAATCTGACAACACAGTAGGATACAATTCCTCGGTTATTATATACAGTTATAGTTTTAATATGTTTTTGAGGAAATCAACTCCTTTAAACTAACCATTATCGCTCTACAGCCCAAGTATTGGAGTTTGTTTTCTTATATACTGTATGTTTTAGTCCATTCAAGTACTTAAGCCATAACGGATAGATTTTTTATATATGCGTTTATAGCATGCGTTTGTAGCACCTATATGAATGAAATCCTTTCCAACTACTTCAATTCATTCCATCTTAATATGCTCTTCCAATTATATAGCCACTTCTCGATTCAGGTTTTCACAGATCTTGCATTGACATTGCATAATAACAACGTACACCAATTATTTAACGCACCCTTGGTATGGTATTTTATCGTGTAGTATGAACTAGATAGAACTTACCCGGAGGTTGGCACACCCCAATTGGACTTACTGGAAGGACACAGCATAAGAACGATGTGATAGACTATGTTTATTACTAAATCTGATCAATAATAATATAGAATACCCTTGTCAAACGAACATCACATTCCACGTCCCACATCTAAACTCCGGAAGTGAGACCACTTCCACCACCGCAAACCAAGAGGAACATAATGAAGCATTGCACTGATGGCCAGAATAGGAATGTTTTTAAAAGGTAAAGCTGGTTGAATTATGCAATTTTTCTTTCTCGTAAATAATATAATTCTTTTTTTATTGCATTGTATGCACTTTTTCTTGATTCTCGATGGGTTTGCCTCTGGACACCAATGAACCTTATTATCTTTATATATGAATTTTGCGTAAGGGCTTAACTTTTCAGCCCTACAAAATACAAGTTACTCGGGAGCTAAAAGATGACGATTCTCTGACTCGCAGGATTTTCAGTGAAAAAATATTGCAGCGAGCGAATGAAGATGAACACTTTATCCGTTATCTGTCATTGGAGTGATGAGAACCCATGTGAGCTGCTGAAGCTCATATGAGTTCTCATAGCCGCATAGGCCGTAAATTACGGTCTGGTGTGCAGTTTCATCATCTGGCATTATTAGACCATATTATTTCAAACACACCAGAGCAAGATGAGGCTACGCTCGTTTGAACATTGCGGGTTTAAAAGAGCTCTTTCCGGACCGGCTCAGATCCAAACATAGCGACATCCCTTGGTCGGCTTTTCCGAAAAGCAGGGCGTATGTTGATTTACCGCAAACTATCCCGGAATTAGAAATGAAAATCAGACAAAAAAAATTGCAAAGATTGTACCCGAGCTGGTACCTCAATTGATGGAAAATCTCCACCCAGGACTGGATGCATAGACAGAAATCGTTGAGGCTTGAACATCTTTTTCTAAAGATCAACATTTAATGAAAAACGTGACCGCTTTTAAGTTCCTCCTAGCTGACCAGGATATTTAAACCTTGATTATATATTTTGTAGTTAACAATGTAAATGACCAAAATTAATAGTGTTTGCCTGAAAGAATGAAATTGTTTCTTTATTTCACAATTCATTGTTCTTAGTAAATATAGAATGAATTATGGAGAATTAAATAAATAGGCCATGAATTGTGCAATAAACGAGTTGTCAACCTACAAGTCCCTTCTAATATTTCCATTTTTTTTTTCTTAAAGAAAGAATTATCAGCACGGAGACAGCGCGCAAAACATTATATTCAATTATTATATAGCTGCTCTAATGAACGTTCATTCAAACATTGGCAATTGATATTCACGTTACGATGTTGTCATAATAACATTTGTATTAACGTGGTAATAATAGTATAAGCGGGTAATTTACCTGACAGGTGATTGTTAACGGAATTGCTCACAATCACTTGCGATATAATAATTTATATAGGATACCGTGTTACAGTGTCGAATAGATATGTTGGCATGTACATTAGCATTGTGGATTACTACCAGGGCATTGAAAAATGCACGTAATTAAATTGTGAAATGGCAGCCTCCGGGAAATCATCAAGTTCTTTTTTTCTTTACATACTTCAAATACGAAGCAAGGCAAACAAGCTGGTATATCAATCAATCATAATGTTTTATTAATGTTATGCTTGGTTGTTGAAATTAACTTCGCAAATGGGATGCTGTTTACACATGTACGTATCCCAGAATCCCAGAATGAGGATTGCATTGGGTAACTTTTTTATCATTGAAGATTAAGATTTCTCGTCACCGAACCCGATCATCGTCAATTATCAGTGCATCCGCTTTCAGTTAAACGTTTTAGGAGTTGTTAAATATGCACAAAATGCCACTTTAACTGTCACAAAAGTTTTTAGTTTCTCCATCTAAATATGTTTTACGTGTGGTGACGGCCCAACGGAGTATCTAACTTCAGGAGCATTTTTTCGAGATATTGTTTATTCAAAATTTGGAGTTCAAAGAAACTTTTTTTTGAGTTCCACAAAATAAATATAATTATATGTATGAAGCTTAGAAGGACGCAAGCATTAATGTAATGGACGCAATTCTACAATTTCAGAAAGTTTGAACATCCCGCAACGATAAAATTACAACTTAAGCTACTCATGTGATATAGATCACCACAACCACGTGTGATATAAATCACCACAACTGTAGATTATTGAATTCATCACCTGATAAGCCTACGTTATACATAGCATTTTTTTACGCTTTATAGGCACATTTTCCAAAATAGTTTGGGAAAAATAGCAATAAATTACAATAAGTTTCATCTCGTAAATATAAACACGTAAATGAACGTATTGCGTACTCCTAACTGATCACTTGACACGAATTCACAAAGTACTACGAAGGAATAGTAGCAATAAATACCAGTTCGGAATCTTTTCAATGCTTTATTAATGTGACAACTCCATTTTAGAAATAAAAATAGAATGACTTCTTCTTTGAGGAAGTCTTAATTAGGAATGATTTATACGAGATACAATCATTGTTAATGAAGTTTCGGCTAAGGATCTTACACAATAGATTTTATATACCTATAACGAAGGCGTAAAATATTTACTCGATTAAAAAAGTGAAATACGTCGTCCTCTATGATCATTTGTTTCGTTTGTAAGTACCTTTTCAACCGATTTTATAGCCTAATGCTTACATATATCAAGAGAAGGAAAAAGAAAACAAGTTATATATTTCGCAAGTGAGGAACGTTTTCAAATAATCGACATCCGTTATGCGAGTGTGGTACGTGCCACACAAGTGGATCGTCGAAGTGTGAGGTCCGTTGATTTTACACCATCCTCATATTATTTATTCAATTCTTTTGCCTGCTAAGCGCATTCTGACGCTTACAACCACCGGACCCTTAATGGGAAACATTATGGATTAAACCGCAACGGTGTAAGTATGCGAAAAAGGAAGACCATGTCGGGCAACAATAAAAGATCGCTTCTGACCGCGTTAAATGATATGGATGAGATATGTTTGGGAAGAATGGATTTGACGATTTGAAAGATGTACATAAAGCGGTTATAAAGTATCCTCTTAAGAAAGGATTTTGTAATATTTCAAAAAAAAATAAAGTTTCATTTTGAGTTTTGTCGTAATCTAATTTTCGCGACTAAAAATCAGAAACATAACATCTAATTCACGCCTATTAAGCATTCATGTCTTCATAAAATCTCTCTTACATTCATCCTTTCGCTCTTTCCTAATTTTGAATTATCTTAACAGTTTGCTCAAACAATAACTTGTTATTTTAACGCATTTTTTCCCCGAAATGTATGCGCACATAAAAAGAGTACCGCCACACCATCTTCCTAATATGGAATCCCAAAATGTTCCACCAAAAAATTAATATTAATGAAAGTCGACATAACCTTTAAAAACAATTTCTACATCTCCGAAGAAATAAAGCCGCCGTAAACCCACCAAAAGTCTGCAGAACGTAGACGCTGCTTCTTATGTAAGAAGCGGAACCATCCCACTATCCAAAAGACGACCTTCGCAAGCAACCTTCACTATTTACGAGGCAAATTTGAATGATAATTGGAGTTTCGTCGACAGGTTTTCTTTTTTTTTGGAATCGGTCAGCGTACAACTTATTATTATTTGACCACGATTTTACTGTGGTGACTTAAGCCTCGCCGGTTAGCTTCTTATGGCCGTTGCGTGTGGGTTTGGCGGCAATTTTCGTCCAATTACTTGAGTTCGTTCTAGCTTGGAGCGTTTAATTACAATGTCATAAGCATTAGACAACGAAAAGTGATAATAATGCGTTGTAAATAGATGAATCACAAAAACAAAACCTATAACTGAGACACTTACGCGCATTTAACTTAATTATTATTTAGAAAGAAATAAAAAAGAATAAGGCAGACTTTTTAAATGATCTCTTATGTAGTTGATAAAGTTCCTAGCTTTCCACTCACGTTCCTATTTAACAAAGAAATTTTGAAGATAAAGGTTATTTCCTTTTCTTTTCAAGAGTTAAAGCAATGTGAAACGCTACAGGTGACCAAATTATTCTTGATTTTAAAATTAGTCTGCAGCGGATAAAAATCAAATAAAAAAAGGAAGCAAGCTTTCGATAAAGAATGTAAGATTGATCTCATAAAAAAACTAATAAAAATAAATTGGTACCTATGTTGACTATTAAACTTATTCTATTATATTTCCTCTTGCACAGACTGGGCACAAACTTTCTATTTCAGGACATTTTCTGTAGAATTGGTGTGATTTTCTAGGACTTCTATTTCTATTTGCAGTTCTCTATATGTATCCTTAATTCACAGATATTTATGCTCTACAGCGAAAATTTTAAAGCAATAACTAAGAGATATTAATGTGCCAGTCATTCAACGAGAGGTAAAATTGCAGCAAACAAAAACAGCAAATGCAGCTTGAAATCATCTGATATGAAAATGATGCCATGACTTTCTCTTCACCTTGGAACCAATTCCCGATGCACTTACTGCAATATTTCGCTAAAACAGATCATCGATCATCAATCATGAAACCGCACGGAAACTGCATCCTCAGTTCATTGATTTATTAGTGCGTGAAACATCCGACTAACAATAAGCAACTTCTTATGAGTCACAGGTATTTACGTATTCTTAAACATGCGGCTGTGAAGTATCAATATTCAGAGCACGTTTCCCTTTGCGGCGATTAAATCTTTTAGAATACTAGGCCGGTACCTAATGAGTTATGACAGTTATTGTAATGAAATTCTAAGTAATAATATAGGATTAAAAGCAATTATTTTCAATATTTTAATCGCGGTGTGGTCGCGCTGGATTATTTAGGCTATCAAATTAGTCATTTTGGTCTTGCTGAATGTTAAATAAGCAAACAAAAACACGTCATTGGGTAACAAGGTTTGCGAATGATATAACTATGTTCATGCTAGAATAATAAAAGGAAAATAACATAAAGCTTAACGAGTGATGCTTTAGAGTGAATCATCATCATGTAACTCATTATGCCACTTTGGAGAATATAATGGAATTATAATCTGGTTCAAGATACGGGTGCTATTGATTCTCCAATCAATCTTTGAAAAGATAGAAAAAGTCTTTTGAGCAGATTCAATGTGAGGATTAAAAAGACACCTTTTGATAAGGATTTAAATAATTTAGTCCAGTCCCCGCGGAAACGTTCTCTAAATATTAATGTTGGGAAGACTGCGATGGCATTACTTGCGTCTTAGGATTGCCGGCACGGTGTTAACGTAACGTAACGTTACTGAAGGAGAAATGACGACAACATTATATTCGATGAAGAAAAAAATAATTTAACATGATCTTGGCAAAACACAAGAGAACACAAAACTACATCCGAATTAAAGTATGTTAGAAGAAGTGTTATATTTTGGTATCCAAGTTTTGGGAAAGCCTGTTTGAAAATGTCAAACAAAAGACAGTGTTGCAATAAACAATGACTAAAACCTACATTAAATTTTAAGGCAAAGAAATCGAATCTACAGAACATGATTATGTTGAAATCGTACTCCCAAATGTGTTAGCGGTCAGAAAAACACTATACATCACATGATTCCAAAAATAAATTATCGTTAATCTTTTCCTTTTATTTCTCTACTTAATGTGAACCACGAGAAAAGAACAATTAACGTTACATCGGTGCAATTTTACTCCTTGTCATACTTTATGTGGAGAATTTACATTTCTCCCTCTTTATTACACAATAGACCTTCAAACGCCTCTTGCCGAGACGGAATAAATGAAAGACAAGGGTAAGCCTTATTCTGATACGCGCAGCATCGTCCAGTATCCTTTTATTCTTGGATGTTCGCCTTCTTCTATATCTGGTGGTGTGAATGCATCAGAAATAGCATTTCACGAACGGGTCGCTTGCTCATTTCTTTGTAATTACTTACGGTTGCCGCAATGTTAATAAACATACTGCGACTTTAATCGGCGTCCATAAAGAAGACAACGCGGCCGCGCGCGTCCTAATGATATATTTCAGCTAAGAGAGCGAACGAAAACGGAATTATTATTGTGCATTATATTTCGCAGAAATCAAATTCACGACCGACATCTGGTCGTACTTTTCGTATTTGCATACTGGTAAGTCTCGCAACGATGCGACCGACGTACGGTTATTAATCACGCGGTGTTGGCTTTTTTTCTGTTGATTTTCAAGCGAACGCTGCTTATCTTTTGATTTCAACAACAATGCCGCAAATGGAGTTGAGGTATGGGTAAGTGCGCGTGTAAGCACGATTTTCCATAGAACTAGTTAAGAACGGTGAATAGGATTCATGTTCTTTTCGATTAAACAAAGGGGAACCATCGCAACTTTTGTTGGTTGTATCAAGTCTGCTTTCCGAGAATCTTTGTAAACTAGCTGATGAAACCTGCAATATGTTGAGAAACCACCTTCAGTAATGCGCTGTAAAGGGGCTGTAAGGGTCCAATAATTGATAACGAAACATTTCAAACAGTGTTGTGGGTGCAATGATTCGTTGATGAATTTTCATCAACTTGATGTCTTTTTCAAAATCGAGAGATCGACGCTTCCTTGTACCTGTTTCCCGCAGCCATAATTTCTTTAGTAGGACACCCAGATGACCTTGTTTGCATATTTGGTTAACAAGTCTATTAGTCTGAATGTGTATGCATTTTTTTCTCAATGCCAATTTTGTCTAATCCAATAATGTGTTAGATATTTATTGGTACATTCGTATTTCAATCTATGTCAAATGTCAAGAAGTTCCGTCTTTCATCGTATGAAAAGTTATTTGAACTGTTTACGATTACAGGCTGTGGTACCTGTTGTTCAAGTAAAAAAGAAAAAGAAAACGTTATTTATATGAACGATCTTATGCGAACACATATTTTACCAATAAGATATTTTAGTTAGCATATACGGGATACCGCTACGAATTTGAAGGTTCAATTTATTAAACGTTCGATTTTTGCGAGACGTCATAAATATAACCGTTCCTTCTTCTTCTTCTTCTTTTCGCGCTGGGAAAAAAAAATTAATGCGCGTCGAGTATGCACAAACGATGTAGATTCCGCCGCGCTCGGCGAGAACTTCCATCATTCGCATTGCGCGGAATTGTCGACGGCCTGTTATGTGACACACATTTTAAACTAATGAGGCAAGTTGTCATAAAAGAAATACATTTCTTTATACCTTCTCATCCCGTGAAATATTTATGGGAAATTTATTTCAGGCGAGGTAAAAATATAAGCTTTTATGCCGTCCGTTATGCACGGATCGGTGTCAATTGCGAAACAATGCGGAAAGACGACGTTTTTGTTCATTAACCTTAGTGTTAACACGCTAATAAACATCGGCAATTAAGAAGCAAGAATGGCTAACGATAATCTCTAAGTGGTGATAGTTCCCAAGAAGCTGCCTCTAGACCAAACATAGTATTTTCGCGACGACGAAATTTTCGTTTTTTTTTAGTTTTGCACTACTTGTATTGCAGAAATTATTACTTTTGAAGAACTCTATGCTTTCGCCCCTTAATATTGCTTTTGTTACAAGTATCGCTAATTGTAAATTAGCTTCTCTTTTCTTTTTAAACTGTTCTATGGGATATACTGGAAATATAGCGAGCTTGTTCAGAATACTTTATTTTCTGCTTATAGAATTGTAATCAAAATTTTCATTTCATTTTACCATCTGCCAATAACATTTTGTAATAACAAACATTGACTTAAGTCGATTATTCGTTATGGAAGCAAGGAACATAACAACTTAGCAAATTGGCTTGCGGCTACAAAGCACAAAACAATTCACTTACATATGTATACAGACCTTCTAAATTTAAGTGTAAATAGTACGATAATACCAGTGGTCGGGCAACAATTAAACATTTCTCAGAAATCAAATTTCATCACGTTTCCACTTACGAACTGGGAGAAGTACCGTTACCTACAGCAATATCAGCTAGTTACTGCAATTTTAATGACAATGACTTGATTTAGAGAACAGCTTAGGGAATATTATTCACGATTACTTTTTTTATTTATGAGTCTTAAGGTCAATTATAAAGTTAGATATATTGATTATATCACGGTAATGCTCAGGCATAAATTAAGTATGACGCCTCCTGCAGATATGATTTGCTGAATATTATACAATGGTTTATGAAATGTTATGTGCGTAACTCTAGGGCGATTGAAATTCATTTTGATTTATATAATTCACCATAAGATTGCGGACCAATTAATAAGCAAAGGCTTTGCAAGAATAATGGATCTCAATGGGCCTGCTGATTGGAAGTGTTTAGATGCAATACGAGTGCGTATCTGTGGAGTTGCGTGACTGTAGATGAGGTATGGATACATCACCAGAAACCAAAGGGTCAGTTAGTAAAATAGGCTTTTCCCGGCGAACGTGTAGCAAAGAAGGCGAAGGCGATTCAATCAGCCGCAAAAGTTATGGCGGCAATAACTTGATACTTATTGCAGTTAGTCTAACGACGATCATTTCTGATGTTATGGATCAACATTGTAAATTTAGATTGCTGAATTCCATATTCAGGGGTGTTGTACGCACTTTATGTGCTTTTAAAAAAAATATTTCCAAAATGTAAATTAATAAAAAAAAAATAAGTGGAGACCTTGTTTATTCCCCACAAAGTAATGTTATTGGAGCCTTTAAAAAAAGGGATTAATAATATAGATTATCAAAATGTCCAGTATTCGAATACTAACCAAAATTAATTCGAATTCTGCAAATGTGCAAAAATTAAAAACAAATTAATGAATTAATGTGAATGAGGTACTTCTAAAAATTAATAAATTTTTTATCTTGGTGTTATTTTCGTTAACCACTTAAGTTCTATGTCGTTCATTAAACCATCTTTGCATTTCTGCATCGAAAATAGTAAAAAAATTTCTTGAAAGGACAATAAATCACATTTTATCCGTGTTACATACTTTCGAATTTAATTTCAATAATATACGATGACCTTTATTGGATATATCAAATAAAATGGTCGAGAATACGACTTACTTTTAAATCTTAAATCATACTTTACTAGCAAATATCGAATCTAATTCCCCGCCAAGAAAGCATATGTTTGATATTAAAATCCGTGTCACTACCATATACAGTAAATATAAACAAGCCCATTGTATATATCGTGCATTGGATGGTAAATCGGAGGCAATAGTTCCCAACAGGTTTTATTCGAGCGGCACTATTTACTGGGCATTGACTTTTCGGTTCGGCAATGTCCCTGTACGCGCGAATTTTTTTTTCCGGTCGATTCATTAACACATATTCGTTATAATCTCTCTCGAATGTTTGCGGATTTATTTATGCGATAGAGGTACGTAATTTATTATATGTTCGGCTCGCGTTCGGCTCATCTATTGAGCAAACACAAAAGCTACGCGATTACGGGTACATGCACAAAAATGATAAAGGATGATGGGTGCTCGCCATTTGCTCGCCCATAAAAAAGCTGGGGAATACAAATCGAGACGTTTTGAAAGCAATTATTAAGCTATTAAAGGATGATCGTAAATAAGTATAGATCAATAAATGAAATTATAAATAATAAAGTTCGTTTGTTGCTTTTTTTGTTGTTGTTGCTATTACAGTTATGAGTGAATGAGCTTTGGGATAATAGACTACTCGCACCCTGAATTAAAGAGAATGTCTTTCTGAGGTAATGCCATTAATTCATTTTTAATTTTAGTAATAATTGGTCCAAATACATTTTTTGTTTCTTCACGGTGGGTCTATTAAAAAGCATCAAATCCTATTGACGGATCATGCAAAATACAAAAATTGCTTCTTAACCAGTCTATCAGACATTGAAATTTTTCGATTTTACCTAGTGACCCTAACAAATTCTGTGTGTACCAACTCCCATTTCTCAAGAACTAGCTGCTGAAATTCATACGAGTGTACCAAGTGAGTGTAATTAAATTTGTTCTCTTATTATTATTATTATTATTATTATTATTGTTATTATTATTATTATTATTAATAAAGATGACTTCGAAATTTGCATTACTTAAACAATATACGCGTTCTATAAGTCTATATTAATTCAAACGTGTTTTTCTGATATTGACAGTAATGGTTTCAATTTCCGCCTTACCAGCAGCAATTTCTCAGTCCAAATTACACAACGTTCCTTTGGTATGGAAACTCAGATGGGAGTTGCAATATTTTCATTCAATCTCGTTATATAAATCGTTAAATGGCCTATACCAAGTAACAGAGAAACGTGAAGAAATGCGAATATACAGTAACACGTACAATTATGTACAATCTATAGGCGTATAGAAAGCGTATTCAACATTAACGCTTCTTCTCCGCTCTCCGAACAATTTCAATTAATTCTTTTTGTTGTAACGCAAACTCGCAACCATTAATTATCCTAGGGTAAAGTGAGACAATTAAAAAGAAATGATGCTGGACGACTGCCTGATGGAATTAATTAAATAGCTCGAATTGAGACGTTACGCGTGCAAGTTATGGTAGCTGGCAATTAATTCATATGTACGTTTACGACTATTTTTCCAGAATTCGACGTCCACGTAATTAATGTTATTTAAAGTTTAAATTAATTGATTCAATTAATTACTATATAATGTTCAAATTGATTAACTTAACGGTGTCGTTTATTGAAAGAAAACCTACCAATTAGGATGACCGTACCGGGTTTTGATTAATCTATAAAATAATTTAATCGTCTACCTGGATTCTAATACGTCCATTAAAAAATTACGCGCTTATGTATATGGAAGGACATGTACAAATTATGGGTACATCCGTATTGAGACACGGTAATATTTAGTAGTTTAACGTATAACATATTCAGGAAGAAATGATCTAGATTTAATTAGAGGCGACTAGGATAAGAACAGACAAGTTCTTGAATATTCTACCTAACGTATGCTCTTACATAAATTAAATTTTTTATGTTATAGAGAGCACATCAAGGATTAAATAAATTTCTTAAAAATTTGAGATATTTAATGAGACTGCGGGATAGTACGGCAAAATAACATTAAACTATTGGCGCACGCCGCACCACCCAAATAATTATTTAATTAATTCAGTACAGCTATTTCCAGAATTCATGCATTCCCATTGTCAACCGTACGACCGAATCATGTAAAGGAAAATAAATTTAATTCTAACATGTCTGTTCTATCGCTGCTATCAAGAAGATATTATACATGGCCTAAAGCACGCTATCCACTCCTTGAATTTGGTAATAAATAAATAGTAAATTTAGTCTATTATACAAAATTGGTCATCTATATTATACAGTCGTGTTTGGCCAAGGAGAAGCCTAATCGAAAATTTGAATCTATTAAAAGGTAGCCGCTTAATATTGCTGGGAACATGGCTATAGAGATTGTTACTATTTAGTACTCTACACAGTTTGAGGGATGAAGCACCTCGAGTATTATAGGTGTGGATGAATTCGTACTTTTCAAGTAGTTCTTCGTAATGGCGCCTTGCAAAGTAAACATAGTTAGTATAGAGAATCTCGCAAAAACGGTTCTACAAAAGTCTCGTAATTTTAGGCCGAAAATGCTGCATTTTAGGCAACAAATGCACTTTACACATTAACATAATTGCCCAAAAATAATATCGTAAGCGTGGAATGCTGACATAGCTGCTTCTTGGCTTATGGTTGACGAAGTCACTCGGAGTGCATAGATAAAACCAAGGAGATTGTTCGCCGAAAGCTGAGTATGGGACTTGAATATCCAGCGACAATCTTAGAGAGCAGGTTTGTACTAGTCATCATCGGTTGTTCTAGTAAGAAATTATCAAATTTATTCCTTATTCTCCTTTACATTGGTTATACCTGAGCAGTTATAATTTATTACATTAAATACAAAATTTTTCTTAGCGCGCACAATATGTATAGCCCTCTCTTCCGATCACCTAGCAATGATTAAAGATTACGTAACTTAAAATATACAAATGCAAAGCATTAAGACACAAGCGAATCTTTGAAGAATAAACAGGCAATCGCATATGAATTATGTACTTTCACTTTAAGAGAAGTAATGCGTACTTGTATACATTTTTACAGGTGCACTTTCATTCATTGTGGTATACAACTTTCCCTTCATAAATGTGAAGAGCTTAAAAATCTGTTGCCATTTATTTTGTTTCTTTAATGGGAGACGTTAAATATGTAAATATGGAGGAATGGTATACAGTATCTCGATTAATATCAAGATTTTCCAACGCAAGCTCTAATTACCAACTTTGAAACTAGCGGATTTTGTTTTGCCATGTTTATGCGTACTCCTGACATTACCTATACAAACGTTTGCATATTTCTTTATTTGTAAGTATGTAACTACGTACATAAGCATGCACATTCACTGAGATCACCTATCTGATAAAGATTTGTTCTATGTGTAACGCAATGATGTAATAGTTAACGTTAAGATATAATCTTGCGATTTTTCACTTCACCTTGCACTGTCTTTGCCACATGCACATAATCTTGCTAGCGAATTATGCAGAACATTCGCGTGTAATTAAGTTATCTATATATTTTTAATGTACATGCACATTGCTCGTATGAGAATCACGCATGGAAATTTGAAAAATTTAAATAGAATTGGTGGCAAGGTTAAGTATACATTTGATTCTATTGCCTACACGTTTGTGCTTACATATTGTACGTGTATAATGTTATAAAACTTTGAACTTTGAAAAAATTATTTTCTTTAATTACAAGCTCCCTTTCAGCCACCAAAATCGCTGGTTTGCAAACACTAGGCGACTAGAACCAAAAAGACCGATTGACTTGGTGACTTTCCCTTCCTTTGTTATCGATAGCATTTGTTAAATATAAATCACCACCAATTAGGGTGCACATTTCACATAGACAGTATTTTATATTCTTACGATAATTTTTTTTCTGCAACGGTAATATATAGCCTGTATACGCCGTACGAGTTCGCGATCTATCGTCTAACGAAGTGACATTAGTGAGCATCGGCTAACCTATAATATGGGAATTTACTACCGGATTTGATGACTTGTGTGATTAGTCAACCATTATATTTCCTTGCGTCATTTCAAATAAATAAGCAGCAATACGTTATGCGAAATAGTAGAAATGTCTTTCGGGTGACATTTCTACTATGGATTACAGTCGTAAAAGCCTACACTCACGTTATGCGAAAATTTGGGACTTCAGTTAAATGGTATCCCAATGAAGAGCTTTGCTGTGTCGCGTTGCCAAGGGCCAGTTGAAGAAACACACGTTACTGTGAAGTACTTTGTGACAAGATATGTCCTTTTACGATGAATCTTTTTAAAAATTGTTTCCAAAATAGCAGGTAAAACTTATCGCTTATCTTCAGCACTGGTGCTTTTTTCCTTTAGAAAAAAATTTTGCTATTTTGAATTAATAACAAAATTGCTCGAAATCTTTACGAACTGTTAATAAATGCATAAAAAGGAAACAAAGCAAATTCTGCACTGTAGAGAATTCATAAAAACTTCTGTTTTCATCAGACAATAGAGCTTTTGAATTTTAATTTATAGAGTAGAAGTGGTCCAGCTTCCTTCTTGTCACGAAACCTTTTCTTAACGTGTTATATTGATTTACAAAGATTACATAAAGTATATCTTTTATTAATTTCATTATCTTCAAGCAAAAAGATCGACGACCAGATTATTTGTTAATTGGATATCTTAGACCTAGCTCTATAATAGATGTTTGCTATGTGTTGTTATATCTCAGACAATATCGCCCGTTACATGGCTATCCGATAAAACAAAGAAAGTATCAATCTATTAATACTGAATAAAAATGGTGCAACATGCTAGATATAAAGCAGGAGATAAAGCGTGTATATCACGAAGCGCCTACTGATTCGAAACAAGATCAATACAATAGAGGCCGTTGAACTAAGCGATATTTGAAAAACAAAAATCGCGTTCCAATGAGAAAAAATAAAATAATATGTATTCAGGTATAGATTATGGATCTATTGTACTATTGTCTACAGCTCTATTATTGGCTAGGGGATCAAAAGTTCACACGGTTTATACACATGTAACAATCTACCTACTTGCATACGGATTGATTGAAAATTCAATCCCAGACACGAAGAGTAAGTAAACGTTAATGCCAGAACAATGATTTAATATGATAATACGACGTATCTGTAATGTATGTTAATGTATCTCGATAAATCTATTCCCACTTCCTCAAATTACGAAAAGTAACATATGATATAATGATACGAGTCGAAATTATAGCCTAATGTCCATTTAGAGGAGATACCGCTTACGGTTTTCTAATTACTACCAGCGCTATCTACATTAAAACTAACGATAATTATGTTATAATGGTGAATATACGAGGACAGCTACATAGGAACACGTTAAGCCGGAAGACATTACTTTGTTCAATTATTCTTAAGAAATCTCCCTAAATATGAGTCCTATCCATTTTATGGATTCCCTGCTGGTAAAATTGAACCGCCGTCATGATTTTACCAAATTAGAGAAACTGAAGTTAAATATTGTAGAGCTTCACACTACATTGAAACGAATACTACCAAGCACCTTCTGTGAGGTGCCTTTTCTTTTCTTGCTGAATGTTAAAATCAATCTATCTTTCACCTTCAAACGCTCGGTACAACGTTGGTGTTTGGATTCTGGCGGTGATACCCTCATCACCAACAATTTGATGTATTATTGATTGAGAGTTTCAACCAAGAGGCCAACCGGTTTTGCTCATCAGTTCAACGAACAGCAAGTTTTGGTTTTATATTTTATTTATTCGAGGCCGAAGTAGCTGACAAGGTTTGGCAAAAATAACTAGGCAAATCTGTCAAAAGTAAATAATACTCATCACTGTCAATCAAGCTTTCGCAGATTTTAAATTTGGTGAACATGATGACGCTAATAGGAGGTGAGAAGATACACGTAAAGCAACTTCCAACTGATTTTTTTCTGATCATGCAACACGGCTACAATAAGTAAGCAACAAATTTAGTTTTCTTTCTGATTTAAATTTTCCCTATGTTAATACACACAAACAGCAGACGCGTCAATAGTACGCAAACAATTAACACAAACGGTCGAATTCTTTTGCCATAGCGGTACGACCGCGGAGTGTGCTTCTATTGAGCAATCCTCGTACAGCTCGAGACGTTTGGCGTCTCTATAACGTTTCGACATTTCGAACTGGAATCCGCATTGATAAATCATATTTGCGTTCAAAATTGTGGTAATTATACCGGCCTGCTGCTTAATTATCTCTTTATAACTTCTATATCTACCTCCTAGTTGCAAATTATGCGCACCTTCGGGCGATTTTATGCTTGCAATTACAAATCCAGGCGCACGCTAAAAATGTTGATAATAACAATTTAGACATTGACCGAAGACCGGTATGGGAGAAACTGCAGCTGGTTATTAGAAAATCAATTACGATTCATGACTGGAGGCGGATCAAAAGTAAAACCATCGAGGAAGTATTCATTTAACCATATTTGACGTAACCTATGGGATGTTTTGCATCCAACAAATAAACATGGAAAGAGATGTGCTTCACTCTTTGTCAAATTTGAACTTATTCTCGATCGTTAGCAATAAGCGAGTGCGCCATAATGTCCGGCGATTTAGGAACGGACTGTATCTTTCGATTGTATCATTGATTTCTAGGAATATGAATCAAATCCATTTTTCATAACGGATTATATGCGAAATCTATATTACCTTGGCAGCGTTTTAATTCTGGACACATTGCTTTAGAAATGATGTCACCCAGTTTCTACGAAACATATGTTTTAGGTATTACACATCTGAACTAAATTGCACGTGGAAGTGCTTAGACCAACTTTACAAATGCGAGTCTATCTTTAGATAAACGAAACCATTAGAAGGATTATTTCAAATTCAATTTCATTCTGTTTTTCTCCAGACATTGACAGATAACGAACACATTGTCGTATTTCATGTAAGGTTGAATACTTTTAACGAAACGTATCTGTGGGAGTAGATCTAAAATGAAATACCATAATTTATGCTAACATGAACAATACCCGTATTTATAATAGGTTATAGTCGTTCAAGCATAAATACATAAACCTCTACAAGATCAATTATTGCTAATTGCAGGTTGGTCGACTTGTAGCCGTATAATGAATAACTACACAAATTCGATACGATCATCTGCTAACGTACTATTAGCAGGGTTATCGGCGTTATTGAAAGTGAGAAACCAAGGGCAGCAATAATCGTTAGTTTAAAGATTTTAAATGGCTGAACTTCGATAAAATAGTAAAAATAGATCAATGAACTTAGAAGTAATAAGATCATATCATTTCTACAAGGCGTTGGATCTCTATATTGAAAAAGGTGCAAGTACATCCTCATCGTTATATGTACAATGGTACTAATCGTAACATGAACGTACCTAAAAAGAAGACCCAAACATAATTAAAAATTAAATCCTTTAGAACTATCTAAATCTGAGCTTTTCCCAAACGCGCTTTGGCTTAGTAATTCAATTTATTCGAAATAATACAATAAAAAAGCGTATCACAAAAATAACAAAGACGATTTTAAGCCGCGTCTGATTACAACCACTCTTTAAGAAATACATCAAAGTGCCAATCACACTTGTTACAATTTCTCTTTGGCATCACTTTCACATTTAATGAAAAGTAAGAAAAAATCATCATCTCGCTTAACTCATACTAATATTTTACATGCTTTTACTTTGCATTAAGAACACGTGAGATCTCGTTTGCGGCCAAGCAAAACTTTCAACAGAATTACATTCTTTTCAATGTATACCTGTGACAGCATACATTGATATATTTCTTATATTCGCGACATAAGTACTTCTGGCAAAAAAAAGAGCACTCTCGAGACGAAAAGAAAGTAAGCCGTAAATACTTATCTACCAAATCGCCATCAGAAGTTAGGTGCGTACGATTTATAACACATACGCCTATCACGACTTTCCTAATACGGAATATGTTGCTCCTTTTTCGTGTTCGCCACTTCCGTCTCCTCCACCATTTACTTTGACATGCCAGTCACCACCGAGCCGCGTCGTTAAGCTCCGACGATTAAGCTATTGTAATACGGTAATAACATAACGGTAAAAAACGTCGAGCAAGCGGTGGTTGCAGATATCTATCAGACGAGGAGGCTCTCCGAGTGCGTGACATGCATTTTCAGATTGATATCCGAGATTCGCACAGTGTGAGCAGTAGATATGTTATGTTCTGTGGTAGTAGTAGTCAATTTAAGAGTGTCGTGCGAATTCTATATAAGAATGGTGTACAAGCCTCTAGAATTGATGTCTTGGTAAAGATGTAGACAAAGATTTAAGGATTAGAAATTGAGCAGAGGTGATAGAGTTACTTTCTATTGGTATATTGTACTGTATTGATCTTTAATGGAAATAAGAAATGCCACCCCCTTTATTGTTTATTGTTGAGTATGAGTATGAGGAGTTTAAGTGAGGAACACATTCTAATCATCCGAAATTTAACAATAATGTACTGAATCCATTTGTTAACCGTCTTATTTTCAAAATGATCTTTAAGCAATGACCGGAACGAATGAAGAGATATTATATTTTTGGGAGAAAAATGTTTAAAATGCCCAAAATCTATTTTAGCACACATCACGTGACCACCACACTTATTTGGTTGAAGGTTGGCCTTCAGTTGGTGCAACGTCGGCGCCTTTCTAACGCTTGAAGTAACAGGATAGATAGCATAAAATCTACGGAGATAACTGCTTTCACAGAAGATAATAATATTTAAGTTAATGGACAATCTACTATGCAACCATGACAAATTAAATAATTTCTTACAGTTAATGCCAAAGGCATCTTAAAATTAGCAACATATGAAGAATAACAAACACATTGTATACCAAAATCCGAAAAGAACCTTGAAACTGTTTAATGTATCCATTAACTGCATTGTCAAGACTGTACGCATCTTCGTGCAGGTATTGCACTCACCCGTCATCCGGTCACAAATACTCAGCACACCTTCCTGGGTAGATTGATAAAAATAATCGAAAAGAGAACAACAAGATACTTACATTGCTATCCTGCCGAAGTGGTGTCCGAGTTACTGTCGCGACTATTAAATCTGAAAACAAAAGCATGCGATTATACAATTGTTCAATTCCACAATACTCGCCGACTGAAAACAAATACGATCAATTCGAAATCAGTCGGGCATTAAAGCACGCGTACCATTAGAGCTGCACGTCAAATGTATTATTCATGAAGTCGGCCACTGCGTTGGGAATTTCAATTATTGCTAATTACCGCACAATTACTTTTGAGTACCGCTGGTCAATGAAAAAAAGGAGTAAACGTTCTTTTCGAACGACGTCGTTTAATTCATGTCAATTGTTCGTTAGGTATTCCGTTCACCGACCGAAAGAATCGACGACGTTTCTGCGTCAGCTATAGTTGTATGGCGATAGTATAGCGCGGTTATACGTACGCGGGCAATTTGTGCACATTGTATGAATGTAAACAAACTAATCATTGCTTCGCGAATAGACATTACTGCAATTGTATCCTGCAGTATCAGTAGGAATCGCGAATAAACAAAGAAACAATAGAATATTTGTATTCTCGACATCTGTGCGATATGGAAAACTAATGAAGTAGAGAACACAGAAATGGCAAGGGAAGAATTTCTTGAAAGTCTAGCAAAGGCAATAACGAATACTTGAAATATTTAAAATAAATTATACAACAATTGTTTACCACGCTACATGCAATAAATATCAGCAAACGAGAAACAATAATAAAATACCAATCTTAAAATGGTAAGCTACATTGTATAGAATGTGATATCTATAAATGATTTCTGAAAGGGGTTTCAGCTGGAAGCTTGTAGAATCTTAAGATTTCCAGAGATATTTCTATCTGCAACAAATAAATTTTACCATTGTTATCTATAAAAAAAATCGTTTTTGTTGTTGCTACTGCAGGCTCTATTTTTTAGTAGAGGCCATAAGAAAGTATTGTGTTTCAAAGAAATGGTATATATTATTCGGAGATGTTAATAATAGTAAGCTTTGTTATGCATTCAAAAAGAATAGTCAAAAAATTAATAATTTTAATATGTTAGTAGGGTTGTCGGAGTAATTGCTAGATCTTATTCACCAATTAAGCATTAAGAGCATCGTATTTATTTAAAACTGTTGGAGCAATTAGAAAACTACTCTGAAGAGAATAAGTAAGAAAAACTAACGAAAACAACTAAAAAGGTTTCAGAAGAAAACGATTTGTAACAAACTTGCCAATAGCGTCTTCAAAATTTAGACGAGGCTTAAACCTATTAGGTTAGATTAAATTATCTAAGAGACGCATGTTATTTCCTCTGTCAGATCCAGGTTGCTCATACACTTTTTGACCATTCAGTATCATATTAGGAATCAACCTCAATCTGCATTTTGATTTCAATTTGATTTTTCTAAGGATCTGATTCTTGCTGAGCTTTATCTATTCGCATGAGGATACTTCTCAGAAATGCCTACAAAACGTACACTGCCGTTCAGTGAAGTTCGGTCATACAATAAAAATCTATTATATCACACTGTATACAATTATTCATACATAAAATTAAAAAACTATTAAGCACACACTCTTTTCTAAGGGATTAAAGCCATAAATTATTATGTAAAGTAGAAATATTGCGACAACCACAACAAAGTCCCTTTTATTATCATTCCAAGAATTTCTCGGAAGTACCGATCTTTTGAAACGGGTCGTTTGGGGATTATTAATGAACAATACATTTAGGAAATATACCGCAGTATCATTCTTGTTTATTTATCACAGGCGTAAAGATATACATTTGTGTGTTGGTGTGCATCTGTCGTTTTTGCGCGAAAGTTTTAAGAAAATTTACTTCAAAATGGCACGTGGCAAGCCTACCAGTGTAGAAAAACGTTCCCGCACGTTGTTTGAAGAAGGATATTCGGGGCGACAAATTGCTGAAAAAATAAATATGAGAAGTTCAACAGTAAATGACATCATAAAGCGATATCGGACAACTGGAACTATAGAAAATCGTGTTCGTCCTGGAGCATCTAGGAAAACAACAAAAGCTGAAGATTTGAGAATTGTATTATTAAGCAAACGCAATAGAAAATTAACAGCGCCACAAATACCAGCCGAAGTCAATCGCGGCCGTGAAGAACAAGTTTCGGCAAGTACGGTAAAACCTCGACTTCAACAAGCGGACCTTCATGGACACGTTGCTATTCGAAAACCCTTATTACGTCGGGGCAACAGAGCAAAACGGCTACAGTTAGCACGTTCTCATCTAGATTGGTCGTTAGATGATTGGAAACACGTGCTTTGGAGTGACGAGCCAAAGTTTGAGGTTTTTGGGTAAAATCGACGAGTTTATATCCGAAGATCTAAAACCAAAATGTGATCCCGAACTGCAGCGTGCCTACAGTGAAGCAAGGGCGTAGTTCTGTGTTAATGTGGGGATGTTTCTCCTTTGCTGGGACCGGAGATTTATGCAGAGTGCAGGGTGTAATGAGGAAGGAAAATTATTTTGCAATATTCCAGAATCATGCAGTGCCATCAGGATTGCGTATAATAGGCCATAACTTTACATTCATGCATGACAACGACCCAAAACATACTGCGTTAGTGTGTCAGAACTATCTAAAGGAGCAAGAAGAACAGCACACGCTGAAAGTAATGACATGGCCCCCACAAAGCCCAGATTTGAACCCGATAGAGTTGTTGTGGGATGAACTGGACAGGAGGATCCGAAAAATATGCCCAACTTCACAAGAACATTTACGGAATATTCTGCAACATGAATGGATTAATATTCCACA
>LR736868.1:8874737-8935221 GCA_902654985.2 Oryctes borbonicus | reverse complement strand
AATAAAATTGCATTTTGTTTTTAGTTTCGTTTGTTTCTGTAACCTTTTCATGTTTCTTTACCAACCGACCAAACTTCTCTGAACGGCAGTGTTAAAGTAACTTTTGGAAAATCCTTTCCCAATAGTTCTCCAAGACTAAAGACGCTCAAAACGAGGATCATACTTCCATTGTATTGCAATTGTTAAACCATATGTTTCGAAACAGTGAAATTTGTCATTACCTTGTATAGAAAATATTGGAAAAACCTATTGAACTTGGTGATCTTTCTTTATCAGAACTGCATTTCAAATTCCTCACGGTACAGTATACTTTTATCCAAACAATAACAACGTCGGTACTTACAAAACACTATTTCACGATACTTTATGCGACTAACAAGGATAAATGATAAACATCTTTTGAATATTTGTAGTAACCTCTGCACGTACATTCATCAAACGTTAAACGCAATTTCTCCGATACTATTTGTATTCATTGCATCGCCGTAGGCCATCTAACAAATGATCCACTTGTCGATTCTCATTACATTCAATCTCCAACTGTTTTCATTCAAGTGAATATTTCAACTTTAACCACTCCTCCGACGAACTTCGCGTACACATGCGCTGCGATCTCGCGGAGAGAGGACTTTAAGATTAATTTCTAGAATCGGTTTGAAATATCTCGACAGCCACATTACCGTTATGATCGAGAATATTTATCGGGACCGTTTGTTATTTCCATATAAGACGGGTGATGATCATCATGATTATTATTATAATAATGTTGCAGGCATATTAATGCTAATGCAGGACAATGCATATATTATTCAAATGAATTCGAGTTAGCCGGGTACGTGCGCAAGAATAGCTTACACGAGTTAGATTGTTTTAGAGGTGTTTCTTGAAGATGGGAACGGTTTTTCCAGAAAGAAATTCAATTGTTTCGCTGTTCCATGTCAAAGAATTTACTGTTAGTGAAGGTTAAAAAACAGTTTTTGATTTTTTCCGTTTTGAATTATTAATCCTCGGGAATAATTTTAGTTATGCCTAGATTTTACTCTCTCTGAGAGTCAACATTGCACGATTAACAATCATTATCCAAAATAGTTTTGTGAAACTGGTTTAACGTAAAGTAAATATGTAACATTGAATAATACAAATTTGTACAAACTTGTACAAACTCCTGAAAATAAAGCGGACATACGTTTTTCCTCAAGGATCTTGAAGTCTGGAAACTATATTGTTTCAACTTTACAAGAACAATATTGCTTTGTTTCTATCTCCTGAACATTTGATAATCTACGTAGATAATGTTTCACTTGTATTAGTTACGCCTAAAGCTGCTAGCAATATGGTTTCCAAAAAATAAGCTGTCCTTAAACTTACAACAAACAAAACACCACGCCCCGTATACATGAGCTTTTCAAAGATTTCAGTCAATGGTGTGCGAAATTATAGCAACAAATGAAACTAGAATTATGTGGGAGGTTCAAACAACAAACATTAGCAACGAATCCAATGCTTTCTATCGATTTACATACACAAATCAGAAAATTTAACTATTAAATTAAGCGATAATCAAAAACTATTACACCCGGATGTGCTTTCTAATTCGACGAAGAAAAATTTGATTGAGTGCGGAAAAGCAAAGCGTAATAAAAAAGAAGCACTCCAGACGCATAATTGCCTCAGGCAGCAACGGCAACAAGTTGTCGTGCGAGTGTTGTTTTTGTCGTTCCTTGCACACTTTCTACTCCTCTGCCATGTGATGCGACGACCGGTATCGACGTCGTCGGATGCGAGGTGATTGTACAATACGCAAGAATTAAAATGACTGATACTAAATGTAGTCGAAATACTATGCGGATGATGTAGGATAAATTGTATTGAGTTCTCATCAAATGAAGCAAATGGCACCTAACAGTGTTTCTGTCGCTATGGCCGTTTTGTGGTGTCATTGCTAGTCACACGCACAGCCTACACAGTTCCGCCCCATTGTGTTGACTAGTAATTTTCTTCTATTCCTAACCATTCTCTTAGCTTCATTCGTGTATAAGTTTATTTGTTTCAGTTCTTTGTATATTGTCCTGCGCTCTGTATTCAATGGTCTTCCCTTACGTCTCCTTCCTAGAATGTTATAATCTAATGGTTGTCTAACTATATTTACTGTTGGCTTTCTTAGTGTGCGTCTTATCATTTTTCCAATTTTTCTTCACTACAGTTGTTTCTATCTTTTCTTCGCCTATTATTTTCCACAACGTTTCATTTCAAGGAACATGCAAAATATTTCTGCTGAAAGGTCGAGGCATTTTGATTAGTTCCGCTGATGTACCCTCTATGTCTGCGACTTTATAATTTGTTAGCCTGTTTATTGCTTAATTAATTTCATCTTTGGTAGATTCTTCTTCTGTGAAATTCAATTCTTCATTAGTTTCTGCATCCTCCATTATCTCATGAAGCCAATTTGCCATTATGTAAATGGAAATATATTCTGACTCTCACACCTCAGACTGGACATTCCGATTGTCCATTATATCACTTAGATAGAAACGTATTCTTAGCACTACAAAAGAGTGCTGGCTATGCGCGTCTCGACCCAGAACTTGAGATTCTTTCGCACCACATCTTATCGCTCGTACCGTCCCATCGTAGTAGTTATGTACGAAAACAATGTCTACGATGTTTCCCGTAAGCGGCTCTCGCGTATGCGCGCGAGAAACGATGAAAATTGTAATGAATATTGCATTGGTTCAAGGAAATAAGCGCGGACCACATATCGGCTATTCGCGAGGCCATTATGCATTCGCAGATAAAATAAGTTTACATCACCGACGCACGTGAGACTCTATTCTACCTCTATACGAAACATATAGAGGCACACACATACATAAACTCGGTTTTCCCACACTCCGAGTTGTACAAACTTGGTCTTTGTGTCAAAGAAATATGTGTCAGTCGACAGTTGACGGTTTATCGTTTTCCTTTTTTTTTTCTTTGATCGTAGGTATGTTGCGTATGAATGTTTCTCTAATGGCTGTAATAATGCATTTGAATGATAGACAATATCTATCTGGATTGTGTTACGCTATGAATCACAAATAGGGGATTTTTTAGTGTATCGAAGCTAAATAATAGGTTCATTTACCAGCAACTTAACTTGAATGAAATTGAAATATGTTTGAGCCAGTAGCCCAGATGATAAAAATTGCATTTTAAAATAGGTTTCACCCGCTATGCACACTTAAAATTACTTTCAACGACGTATATCTTCCACAATAGCTAACGCTAAGAACATTCTATTATCTCAACGAACCCTTCGTTCGTTCGGACCAAGGAGGCCAGAGGCAGTGACTCGGCCATATACCCTGATGAAGTTTAGCATTCGATGTCGAAACAGCGCCTCTCTGGCAGTTGTGAGGCATGTCGCTGAATTTCATTGTTTTCCCATTATCTCAAAAATCATTACAACTTCCTCATTTAGCAACTTGGGTTCATAGTTCTTCAGAATTCTAACGTTTTTAGCTTTATTTACATCAACACAAATCTGTACATAGTGTACAACGATATTGTAAAGGAAAGTATTAAATACAAGGTAAATAGAGAATTGGTCGTAAGCCGACCAGATAAAAATTTCTAAACTCTTCCTTTTTCTTTTAATCCACGTAACTTTCATTTCCAATCCGAATGACTTAGACCGTATCGGTATAGCCTACCTTTTCTTTAGATTATCTGAAGACGTATCCATTTATGTGAGGTTTAAAGTTGGCTATCGCTGATAAAGTGAATTACAGCTCCCAGGCGAGTCTCCGATGCAAGTGAGCAGAGATATACATAGGTAGGTATATTACGAATAAAATATTTATTATCTCGTTTATGGTTTACATTTATGGGTGTATTTTTGATATCACTCTGTTAACCGTAAAACTACTTAAAGAAATTTATGTGAGAATATGCGGATATTATAGTATTCAAAGTGTACTCTTTTAATGTATTTTTCCGGTACGCCTTTACATCTTTATTTTTACCAGAATAAGACAGCGAACTTGACATGTTAACTGCTTTATTTAAAACCCGAAAGCTTGAAATTTTGACTTCATTTATTCGCCTCATTGCTGGAAATTGGAAATTTATAAAAAAAAATAAACGTAAATTTTAGCGCACGTGGAATTTGTTCTTTCCGATAATAGTGAAAATATTCAACCTTGGCGATGTATGATTGCTTCTGTTTAACGTAACAAAGTGCATACAGCAATGCCATGCAGCTAAAGACCTTGATATTATTGTTCATTTTGCAATTTATCACATCTAATAGAATTTTGTAATCGGTATAATAATATACCGGTACGTTGTTGATATATTACATGCATGCATTACACGTATACATGTATATATCTTATGTTAGTAATGATCGGTATGCATAAAATGAAGTAAATGCTATCAATCGAAAAAATAAAGTATTTATCGGATAGGATTTACTATTGACTAGGTGTAGGTAAATAAATTCCTTTTACGTGTACAAGCAGTGCAGAACTATTCGTTTAAGTACATTATTTATTTTTTATGTTTATATTGTATCATAAATATTATAAATTTTAATAACATCTTCATTCATGCTTACGTGTTTTATTTATTAACGTGTCATTTGTAATTATGCAAATGTTTATTTATTTATTTGAAATACTATAAATAAACTTAATGGAGTTAATGAAATCTATTATTATAAGAGACGATTTGCTTCTATGATTAAAGAACCGCAAGTTCCTGTATGAATCATGTATATTAACTCCTTTTTATGAAATTAATTGCGTAAATAATATGTTTTGTTTACTGTCGCCATCGTAACCAAACAATACTAACACCAGAAACGAGTTGAATGCAATATCCAAATGCAAGACTGGCGAACGTTTCATAATAAGAAATATAATTTTGATTTCTCGCAGCACAAGTTGTTTAATTGACTCCTTTTTCTTTTCACGAAATCTGAGAGAAACTGAGAGAAAAAAAATAATAAAAATAGTGAATATCTCAACTTCTTTCTTTTATTTATTATTGTTATTATTTCTACATAAAGAACCAAATACCTAATAATATACAGGATGGCATTAATTGTTTTTCTCCTCCACGGACAAAACATTCATCTTCTTGAAAATGCTTCGTGAACGAACAACTTTTCTGTTGGTCTTTTGGCCTTTTGGAAGTTTCATTGCCAAAAGCTTTTGGAGTCATCGTTGTTGTGTTAAGCTACTAAAATGGTAAAAAATATCCAACGAAAACCTCCTCTTCAAATCACCTCACTATAAACAAACTACTAAATCCCAAGACGCTACCTTCGCATATATATGGCTAGACAACAAAACTTAATTGGAACGTATCACAATGACACTAGCTAACATATTATGTAATTCTTAACTAATGCTAAAAGTTAGTATTACGCCATATATACTTCCTACTAAATAGATGGTTCAATTCAAAAAATAATATTGAAAACAAAATTTATCCTTAAAACTAGATTAGGAAATGTTCCCTTATAACTTTTTTTTATTAATACAACAATAAAATTTTGCAAATTAACAACAATTAATAAAGGCATCCTCACAGAGAAAGCTGTCAGGAATCAGTTATTCATTAGTCAGTAATAATTAAGGTTGTGCGAGGAAGTTTCGCAAAGGCAAAAAACCGTGTAAATACGCAAATGCAAACAGCACTAATGCTTAAAGTGGATTAAGTATAAAATAATAGAGAAAGTTCTCGATTATAGCGTCGATAATTTATTTAATACATCTTAAGTAACGTAAATGGCGTACCGTGCAAGAAATGCATTTCTATATAGAAAACATTCTAACATTAATGAGCGGAAAGCGAATGCAAAAACGAAGACAAAGCTAATAGTGAAACGAATCGAAAAATCCGACGGACGCGACGCGCAATAGAACGTAACGCTTTTATAAGGACTTAAGTGAGGCTTCGTTAAACGTATTATATCTTTGGGCTTTTAGATTCTCCTTTAGATGCTAACACGGCGCGGTGCACATAACTAGTTTATGAATTTAAAGCGAAAGAATTCTCCTCCTCATGGAGGTAGCCGTTGTCGCTGGAGGGCTATATGCCGCCCATCCAAGTCTCACCTTAGCACCTTTCCCACGCTGCTACACTGTATCGCACACTCCACGTTCCCTTTCCCCACTGATCTTCGGAGTGACCAAACGCCATTTATGATTTATAGTTTGTGTGTATCGTACGGGTACGATTGTATGCGTGCGTAGAATTTCTTTCACTTACATTGCACTTTTGTCTAGATAATTTACGACAAAAGCAACGACTCGCTACATGCATACTTACGTAGGTCTACATATACTACATACATATTTGCGTTCCTTTGTAATGACATCAATGACGCATAAATGTTGAAATTTTAACGGCCCATTACAAAAGCTAAGTATAATAAGCTGACGATATTATCTATACATGTTTACATATATGTACAAATGTATGGCTGGGTGTTTCAAGCTATCCAACGTAGAAGTAACAGTAGTACAGCTTTTACTGCATAGAAAACGATCTTTTGCAAATACATTAACAATTGCGCCGAAATAAAGGTAGCAATAGGCTTTTCAGACTTCCCCAATATGTGTGGCTCCTTCAACATAATTGATGCACTACACTAATTTGTTAATAACTAACATTTTGGAACAGCAACTCTAGCGCCGAGACTAGTCACGCTGACGCAAAGTATTTGTCAAGAATTAGCAAGTAATTCAGCCTGGATCTACTTAAATTCTTCATATTTAGTGGACAGAAGCAGTCACGTATTTGTAATTGTTTCAAATTGCTGAAGTTTGGCTCTCATCTGGGGTACCTCAGTGCTCAAATCTGGAACCATTACTGTTTATACTGTACCTCGATGACTTCTTCAACATGGTCTGTACGTAGGACTTTTGACAATTATTTGTTGATGGACACTTTATTTATATTTAGGAAATCACAATTTCTATGTACACTGCCGTTCAGTGAAGTTCGGTCATACAATAAAGGTCTATTATATCACACTGTATACAATTATTAATACGTAAAATTAGAAAAATATTAAGCATACACTCTTTTCTAAGGGATCAAAGCCATAAATTATTATGTAAAGTAGGAATATTGCGATAACCACAATAAAGTCCCTTTTATTATCATTCCAAGAATTTCTCGGAAGTACCGATCTTTTGAAACGGGTCGTTTGGGGATTATTAACGAACAATACATTTAGGAAATATATCGCAGTATCACTCTTGTTTATTTATCACAGGCGTAAAGATATAAATTTGCTTCATTTTACTGTTGAACGTGTGTTGGTGTGCATCTGTCGTTTTTGCGCGAAAGTTTTAAGAAAATTTACTTCAAAATGGCACGTGGCAAACCTACCAGTGTAAAAAAACGTTCACGCATTATTACGCTGTGTGAAGAAGGATATTCGGGGCGACAAATTGCTGAAAAATAAATATGAGAAGTTCAACAGTAAATGACATCATAAAGCGATATCGGACAACTGGAACTATAGAAAATCGTGTTCGTCCTGGAGCATCTAGGAAAACAACAAAAGCTGAAGATTTGAGAATTGTATTATTAAGCAAACGCAATAGAAAATTAACAGCGCTACAAATAGCAGCCGAAGTCAATCGCGGCCGTGAAGAACAAGTTTCGGCGAGTACGGTAAAACGTCGACTTCAACAAGCGGACCTTCATGGACTTCATTGCCATTCGAAAACCCTTATTGCGTCGGGGCAACAGAGCAAAACGGCTACAGTGGGCCCGTTCTAATCTAGATTGGTCGTTAGATGATTGCAAACACGTGCTTTGGAGTGACAAGTCAAACTTTGAGGTTTTTAGGTAAAATCGACGAGTTTCTGTCCGAAGATCTAAAACCGAAAAAATTAACCTGGACTGCATTGTGCCAACAGTGAAGCAAGGGCGTAGTTCTGTGTTAGTGTGGGGATGTTTCTCCTTTGCTGGGACGGGAGATTTATGCAGAGTGCAGGGTGTAACGAGGAAGGAAAATTATTTTGCAATACTCCAGAATCATGCAGTGCCATCAGGATTGCGTATAATAGGCCGTAACTTTACATCCATGCGTGACAACGACCCAAAACACACTGCATTAGTGTGTAAGAACTATCTAAAGGAGCAAGAAGAACAGCACACCCTGAAAGTAATGACATGGCCTCCACAAAGCCCAGATTTGAACCCTATATCCACAGAACTAGTAGTGAACACCCTTCTACTACAGTTCAAAGTCGATAGACCCACAGATTTAAATTACATTTTCAAATTCGCTGAAAGTAAAGCGCCTATAAAATCACAAAGCACCATTAGAATCGTAAAATCAAGCAAGATTATAAAATGAAAAATTTGTCTGTGTATTCTCTGACAATTTTAATGTAAAAAATTAGTGACTACATAAAAAACTGCATGGAAAGAGCTAAAACTATTTACACGTTGTGTGGTCTGAACACAAGGCAAGATATGTATTCAATGCATACTTATATTCTATTGAGACGTTTCATGCATCCTTAATTGCCTACTTAACTTTCACGCGATTTGGACAAAAGATGTGCTACAGCAATATTTTGCTATAACCTTCTTTTATTACTTGATGATTTGTTCGAGATAAAAACATTTTTATTTATATAATGTGCATAAAATCATAAGGCGGTCCTACTTTAATACCTTTTTTTTAATAAAAACTACACGGTTTTAATTATTGCAGGTGTTATAAATCTTCCAACGCGTATCTAGGATCTTAGCTTGAAACTTCAGTGTAGCAATTAAGAAGCGCAAAAACAATATCTTAAGACAACAGCAACCACCAGGAAAAACCATAAGTTTAGCGAAACAACAAGAAACCAATGTTTTAGCCTAATTTAGGTATTTACGATACAAGGTGGTAACTAATTGAGCCAGATAAACACATACAGTGCTATTATATTTCGTAAGCAATAAATCATACGGCTTTCAAGAACGTATCCCTTGCATTATGGTAATACAGGAGACGCCGGATCACGACGAAACAATTTCAAAATCGTCTTTGTTAGTTTTTTTTTAGAAAGTAATTGGCGACCCACCGTATACCTCGCTAGGTAATTTAGGTATACGCTAGACAGACGGCAAATTAAGCTGACTCGTATTGCAAAATTGGAACACATTTATTCGAAGATTTATATTGGTAGACACTAGATGGACTAAATAAAGCAAGTAACGTATTGAAGCGTACTGTTTTTAATAATGCGCAAGGTACACTACACCAAGAAAGTTTATATCTCAAATCTCTAATTTTAAAAACCAAACTATGTAGGTATAGGGAATGCTGTAGAAAGTTTAGAAAAACGCATAACTAACAAGAAGGTTCATACTTGCATAAATCTAAATTTCTTAAAGAAAGAATTATTTCAACCCACGTACTACAAGTACACGGTATCCACATAACATTTCTCATCTTTTACGTGTTGGCCACATACCTTTCTAAAGTCTTCAAGTATAGAGAGGCATTTATTCTGTAGGCAACATCCGTAAAAAGCCTACACTAATGTTAATGTTTGGTATTAGCAATTATTAAAAAGTAACGTCACTAACTCTCTGCAGAAATCTAGAAAACCAAAGAAATCTGGAAAGGCCTAAATGACTTGAAAGATTGGCGTATCTACGTAACCATACTTGAGATCTTTTTTTTTTTTTAATTTAATGTAGTGCATGTACTAAGTAATTTTCAAATATCAAAGAGATTTTAATATATTTAATCTGTAGCTCTAAAACGAAGAGAGATATGCATCTGTATATTAGTAAAATAAAAGTGGGTGTGAGAAACTAAACGAAGAGAAACTATTTCGTATCACTGTAAGTACCCAGGATGTCTTTATAAGGTTTAAGAGGCAAGACGTTTTGAAAGACATCTAGTTTCCCAAGCAATAAAAGGGTACAAGAGAAACTTCAAGATCAAGTTATGATGCTTTCTATTCTTACCGCAGCGCTTCAAGATTTGAAGCGGTAACCATTAACCTCTGACATCGTAGTATCCGCAACAAATTTAATATTATATTACATTATGAGACAAAACGGTATTTAACCTACTTAAGTCTCAAACTCGTTCGTGAATTGCACAAGTTCTCAAACAATAACGAGATCCGTGGTCGCGGCTGTACAAACTTGCATTTTACTCCATTGTCAAACGTGTCCCTTGCCGGCGACTGCCGCCGCTTTTTCTCTTTTAGTTGCGAGCATTTAGTGTTATAGTTAAATTACGTAACGACCTTGACTTTAGCCAAGTCATTGTTGAAATTCTTCACAATGACATTTACTTTCTTGATGGTAATTATTCACCATTTGTACAGAGAAATAATTATATTATTCAATGGCATGTCGCTCCATTAATAAAACCATAAATTATTTGTCGCTTTTCTTAAACACCACCATTTAAATTTACATTGCAGATTATATGCAAATTTATAACTGAGTCTTAAACATCAATATATTATCGCTTGTGTAATAAACGCACATTTCCAATACGCGGATTACTTTATTTTTAACGATTAACACCCACTACGCGGGAATGATATATCTAGAGCAGATAAATTGCGTGCAAAAAGGAATTACGTGTTGCAAAAGTATCACGGAAAACATTACCATTAAATATGTTTGTACACGCACAGTTATATCTGCAGACGGTTACTCGAAAATAAACAACCTTGTTGTTAACTCATGCAGCTCAACGATTGTTCCTTTAAATAAGGGAAAAAAATATTTAAATTGTGGCAATTATGTTAGAATATGACACGCAACATTTTTGAATATGGCCAAGGGTTACAATTGTTTGAAACAAGTTATAGACGATACGTCTGAAAAATGGTAGTAATAGTGGTTTACTGACAAAACACCAGTCACAAACCAAAAAATATTGTCGATATGAAAAGTGTTTCGTAGTTGACTGAGAGTCAACAAAAGCTATTATTAACAGACGAGACAATCGATAAAAACGTTATTTTTATCTCAAGTTATTCTTTTAAAATACCGAAAGAGTATCCAGTTGATACTCCAGAATTTACTCGAGAAAAATATGGAGCAAGATATAACATTGAAGTACACTGCCGTTCAGAGAAGTTCGGTCGGTTGGTAAAAAACATGAAAAGGTTACTGAAACAAACGAAACTAAAAACAAAATGCAATTTTATTGTATGTACAGGTAAAAAAGACAAAAATAAATAAATAAAAAGTTATTCTGGCCTAATGTAACATACTGAACATTATTTTTTTTTTTCATCGAAAAAAACCTCCTATGCTGTTAATCACCGCTCGAACTATTCTAGGCATTCTTTCGATAAGTTTTGTTAAAATGGATTGTGGAATATTAATCCATTCATGTTGCAGAATATTCCGTAAATGTTCTTGTGAAGTTGGGCATATTTTTCGGATGCTCCTGTCCAGTTCATCCCACAACAACTCTATAGGGTTCAAATCTGGGCTTTGTGGCGGCCATGTCATTACTTTCATGGTGTGCTGTTCTTCTTGCTCCTTTAGATAGTTCTTACACACTAACACAGTGTGTTTTGGGTCGTTGTTATGCATGAATGTAAAGTTACGGCCTATTATACGCAATCCTGATGGCACTGAATGATTCTGGAGTATTGCAAAATAATTTTCCTTCCTCGTTACACCCTGCACTCTGCATAAATCTCCCGTCCCAGCAAAGGAGAAACATCCCCACACTAACACAGAACTACGCCCTTGCTTCACTGCACAATGCAGTTCGGGATCACTTTTCGGTTTTAGATCTTCGGACATAAACTCGTCGATTTTGCCCAAAAACCTCAAACTTTAACTCGTCACTCCAAAGCACGTGTTTCCAATCATCTAACGACCAATCTAGATGAGAACGGGCCCACTGTAGCCGTTTTGCTCTGTTGCCCCGACGTAATAAGGGTTTTCGAATGGCAATGCGTCCATGAAGGTCCGCTTGTTGTAGTCGACGTTTTACCGTACTCGCGTACTTGTTCTTCACGGCCGCCATTGGCTTCGGCTGCTATTTGTGGTGCTGTTAATTTTCTATTGCGTTTGCTTAATAATACAATTCTCAAATCTTCAGCTTTTGTTGTTTTCGTAGATACTCCAGGACGAACACGATTTTCTATAGTTCCAGTTGTCCGATACCGCTTTATGATGTCATTTACTGTACTCAATTACCATCAAAATTTTCTTGGAATATTACAAGTTTACACCCAAAGGAACTACGTCACATTTACTCTAGATGCTATAAACAAGGTTCTCATTCAGTAGACTTAATTGCAAAAGCAATTACGCTACGAAAACAACAAAGATAAATACGAAGTGTTCTTGAATCCGATTTCTTACTTCCAGAATTACGACTGTGTTAGCAAATACGCCGAGATTATGCCGCGTTAATTGCCAAGTAACTTGATGATGCCACTTGAACCCGCGTATTTTTACATCGTCCGGTGAAATGCAAGCTAGAATCTCTCTCAGGCGTAGCACCATTGAATGAAATGTATCCAATTTCGCGTCTAGAAAATAAAGATAGTTGTTTATTGCGCTTTACGAGAACCCGTATAATCGTAACCGTGAGGTGTTATATTTAGCGTATTTTAGTTATTTTATTCTTGCTTTATTTAAATTTCATAATCTAAGTACTAAGAAAAAACACGGGTTTATAGTTACCGTCTAAAAGGAATCATATTTACATTATTTATTAGTTACATTTTTTAAGCAGGGAGTTAAGGTTCTCAGGGTATACAGGGTACAATAATATTTGATTGTTTTCCCAGCCAGTACGTCTAATTTACAATATTTTTACCATTAAACATGAAGACGAAGCAGGCATGGGGTAACCCTCCAATTTACAATACGCGGACGCAATGTTAATATAGCCTACATTTAAATGTGCTTGCATACCTTAAGCTCCACATATGTTCATACCATAAAACGAAGTCCAACTTGGTATTGTTCAAACACACCCACCCGGATCCTACACTGCACCCGGAAAATTAACCTTTGAAACAGAAGCCGGCGAAAAGAATCGTAATTACTTGCAATCAAATCAAATTGCGTATAGACAATGGTATACATACTGTGTCGCCAATATTTTTCACGGACAATTAACTGCAGGGCGGAAATAGTACTTTAAGGCTACGTTATTGTTCGTCTACTAACCCAGTGACGGCAATGAGAAAAAAAAATAGTTCAGGAGTTGTTCGAATTAAACGATAGACCTCGAAGGTTAATGTTTGCGTGTGTAAGGTAACATTCGTTCGTTATTGGTTATTGTTTAATGCGAGATTAAATAACAGCATGATGATGATACCATAAGTTGCTATAATAAATAACAAGAAATTTACTTGAATAACTTTAACATTTATTCAGACAGTGATTTTTATTTTTTGTAGTTTTGCGTATTACAGTATAACTTGGGAACAAACCAATAAAACGCGGTTTTTTCCATCTGTTGTCTTCATCAATTATTTCCTTAACACCAGCAATATTTTTTCCGGTGATGGCCGTACGAAGATGTCCCGCTTATTTTTAATGCTGAACAGAAGTCTTCCGCGATCAATGTCTTCGCACTATTCATAAATTGTAACCATGAAAGTGCGTTTCTATTAAATGTTGAATCCATTCGTTGCACTCATAAGCGCTTAAACCTTTTTTCAAATCATAGTAAACCATCAGTCGCAAATGGTTTTTATATAGTTAATTAAATTATTTCAAAAACTAGGCAATTTTAAAGACTCTAGCAGGTAACATGGATAAATCAGGAATTTACATTCAAGTATGTATTGGGCAGACAAAAACATCGGTCAGGTGTTAGAATGAAAAATAATTTAATTAACCACATACTCAGATACCTTTTTCAATCGCCGAGAAGAAATGTAGAAATTACACGCATTCTATGCATTTTCCACGCGTTCGGACCATGTTCCATTCCATTTCTTACCATATACGGTAATGAAACAAAAGAATAGTACAGTTGCTGTTATTGTAGGCAGACATTCACTTACATGACCGGACAAAAATGGTTCTTTAAGGATACTATGTCCGATTTGTCCGATTGAAAAATCGGACATAGTCCGATTTTTCAACAATCCGGCGAATAAGAAGTGTGCATGCAACAAAGGTCGTACGTGTCGATATAGAAAATCAGCGTTATCAATCTTTCGATATATACGAACGTCAAGGTTGCGCGGCGTACGGGAATAACGAGGCAGAGAGCAAGAGAACCAGTCATGTCATCTGAGAAGTTACGAAACCGAGAGCTCTTATATACACCGTATATCTGTGTATAAACTGTCTATGACACTGATTGTACTGTATCGAATAAATTGCAACAAATCAACATTGCAAAATCGCTATTGTTTTGAAATAGGAATTGCACGTTGAAAAGGCTATATATTGGCGTAGTATTCTGTTGGGAGTGATTAACGATTCCACGTATCATGGTTAAGGAAATTTGTGTTTCTACGTTTTCTACACTGAAAAAGGCACGCGGAATATTACTTTTACTTAAAATCTTTTTCCAATTTCACAGAACACCTGATATTTTTATTTTATTTCTTATTTTTATTAACCTGATCTATCTCCAAACTACTTCTTATGAGGCGCGGGCAGCGATTTCCATCACCTCAAGAAGCTGTTGAAGCATTCAAAAACTGTGTTCTGGAAATACCACCTTCAGAGTGGAAAACATATTTCGAGAATTGGTTGGAACCTGTACAAAAGTAGATAAATGCTTAACAGCGAATATTTTGAAAAACCAAAGCGGTTTATGCAAAAATATTCTTTTTCTTTTATTGTTTTTGTAAAAGCTTTAGAGGTTTCCCTCGTAAAGACTAAAGATAGAGCTCCGTGGCACTCTAATAGAAGATTTGTCGTTATTGATTGAATTAATGCTGGTGCTATTTGCTTGTTATTAATAAACAGGTCGATGTTTCTGTTGATAAGCTGAATTATATTGGTGTTGTTGATTGTCAAGAGTTCTACAACATACACTTTGAAATTTAAATTTGCTAATATTGCCTAAAATTTGGCAAAGCGGCGCATTCGGCATCACACCCTGCTTGAAATATTGTAAAGAAGAACCGAAGATCTTAATTGTTAAATTTTTCAATTAGATCAATTATTCTGATGTCCTGTAGCAAAACATTAACAATTGTATAGCCGATACATCTTGAGTCGCTTGCGATGCTAATTTAATGCCTACTGGTTAATCCATGCTTCCTTTTTTGTTTGGTCACTGCCATTACCGACAGATCGATTTCTAAAAGGTTCTGTTGAATCCCAGCAGATAAATCACAATAGTCCACCCACACCAAGACCATATAATTTCACGTTCAAAATCACACTGTGTAAATGACCTCGCCTAGAAAGTATTCAAGTACAAACATTGATTGCTTGTATAATCCGCTTTTTTGAATCACAAAGGAAAATTAATTATTACAGTCTACTTGAAATTAATTCCATTCAGAATTTTTGTACTGGAATTTTACGCATTAGCCCGAATAATACATTCTCTTTTTTAAGCAAATTGTAGAAGATGTGGCCTTCTATCTAGATAATGACAATATATTTTTATATAATAAACAATTTCGCACCGTGTTCCCTTAGGCGTAGGTAAAATTATTAGATTATTGACCGCCAACGCTAATTATTTACTTGCTGTTTACGGAGTGTCTGATAGTTCACGGTTTAACGACAAAAGCTACTAAATTTCCACTATAATTCGCAATTCTTGCTCATTCTTTTATTCCGGCTAATGATGTAAAAAAATGTCCTTGAATAGTTGTTGCTATTTGTCTGATTCTTCGAATGATATTTTAAGTATAAAGGGAAACCTTTTGACGATGCAGAAAGTTTAAAAACAGAACCTGAAACTGTCTATTCTAATTATATTGTTGGTGCCCACTTTCTGATCAAAACAATACAATCTTAATCAACCTCGTATTTCCCAAGTATTATCAAATCAAAAAATTAAAAATGTACGCCAATGGGATATGTCATAAATAAATAGAAATATGCCATTGACTTGATGGAAAGCAAAATTCAAGGAAATAAAACCAAAACAGAGGAGTAGGTAAAGGGTATAAGAACGGGATTGGTTGAAAAAAGTAGAGCGATGTTTGATCTATACACCACAATAAATACTGTAGCTGATTACTAAAGTTCGTCACCTTCCGTGCGCTTCACAGGCGTCGGTATGGCAGTGGTCATTGGAATGTGCGATGGAGTCGGGACGCGAGACGACCTTATTACCGATATGCGAAAGAATAGTACGTATTATAGCAGCGTTTATGTCTAAATAAAATCAATAATGTGTGAAATCAGTGATTTCAGAGTTGTGCTAGGCTACGCTCGCGTGCACTCTGACCAATCGCCAAACACATGCAATAAGATCGCTTGCGCATATATTACGAATCACACACCCGAACGACCAATCCCATACCGACGCACAGAAAGTAGCAAACTTTACTAATTACAGTGCAGAGTTGTAGGTCAGTAAATGCTTGTTAAAAATAATATGTATCTTGCCTCGATATGTACTGTATTTGATTGTATGCATATTTAGCTGTCTGATACATTATGTGTTACTTTGTCCTATAAATAATATCTCCGATGGGCAAATAAAATATTATTATTAATTAGTGACGCAGCGGGGCAGTAGTCATAAAGAGGCACACAGCACTGAAAAAACACGAAGAATTTCAGTGTCAAATAGAAAAGAAAGAAACAAAAATTACCACCTTAACACACTTTGGATGAACTAATTGATGAAAGGCAATATTGAAGACTTTTAATAAATAATAAAACCTTTTGTGCCATACAATTGATTATTTTCTAAAAGATAGCAGAATAACATGATGTAATATTTTTTTCTTTGATCTGCTATAGTTTGAACAATTTATATAACTAGCCAACCAAAACCAATCCCGTTTAAATATTTGCAATATCGAAGCTTCCTTGCAAAAAGAACACTACTTAATTCCATCAAAATACTTTAGATAATATGCATATATCAAAATCTATCCAACAACAAAAAAACCACACAGTTAAGAGGAATATAGTTATCACCTGTTAGAAAAAAATATGTCCTTTACAACGGAATTTGACATGTAAATTTAAGAATACCATCAGCCTAATAAACCACAATACATAACACATCCTATACGAAAATATTTTTGAAGCTAATATGCATATGTTTGAGTCATATTCATGCAAAACATTTCTGACGTAACAATTATTTTATTATAGCCCACGCATCATTAGGCACATTCATATCTCATATCTCTTGTGTTTTTATATCCCCAGCAATAATAAATTTCATATACAAACCATTTTCAAGAAATAAAAAAATAGGTGTAAGCACCTATGTACGAGCACATATATCTATCTACCAGGGTGTATAGACTTATTCGGAATTTCCAGATACTATTTAGATCGTTCTACTAGTCTCTCCCAACATTAAACCATAAACATGCGTACAAGTGAGCCATTAGCGTTATATTGTTTATGGAAGTGATTTGTTGAAGAAAAACGGCAATCCGAGGTTTGCCCACGATAAGGCGGTGAAATAATAAATTGCAAAACCACTTTCTATCACCGAAACGCATTAGGCCAGTGCAGCTGGATAAAGCTTGACATGACTAACTCCTCCATTAGCATACGTACGGTCTTCGAGTAATCATCTGTACTGAAAGCAATCGCTCGATAGTGACCAAGTGCTTACGGCCATCCATTGTCCCTACACGATCATTTGCTTTCAAATGATTTCTAATGATGTATTTAAACTCTTGTCAGACGTCAACGTGAGCAAGGTTTTCTATGCACTTTGGTAATAATGTCTTTCGTTCTTTAATGTCTACATGAAAAGGACGGCTTGGGGTCGAACGAGAATTAAAACCTTTGATGTTAGATAACGATTACTTGCTTAAGTGTGCTCACATATTATGTACTTATCTACTAAGAAATGATGTTTTTCTCAGCCAGTGATTGCTTTGTATGTAGAATACATACAAAGCAATCACTGGCTAGTTGACATTTTATTTCTTGTACAGTTCTCAAGTCTTTTCCCCCTGGTCTAACCTGCATTTAAGCACCATATTGTACACTAATCTAATTATTTGCACAAATTTAATTTTACTAGACTTCCACTCCGATGTAGTTCACATGTGTTTATAACATGGACTTAAAGCACGTCTGACACCTAGAAAACAAGTAATATTCAAGTAACTAAAGTAGAATCTAATTCCTAAACCCATCCATTACGTATGTTATATTTTGGGTGTGTTTTTTTAAAGTTTTTTTAAATTGGTAAAACTTCGATGGAACAGTTCTTCGAACCCAGCGCTAGTTTACTCGACTTATTGCATAATAAGACCAGCCTGGAGGTTTGGGCTAGTAAAAATAACGGAAAAAGTCTTTGTATTAAGTGCAGCCTTTCTGGAAATAATTGATTGTGGCTGATCGAACGACTATTCGAACTGCCTTAGGTGCGTTAGGTGCGTTAGGCAATTTTGAAACACAGCGCAGGCGTATTAGAACGAATTGTAAAACGCATTTTGCGCTGTTCAAGTACTCCAGCCACTGTTTGTGCAATTACAAAACGCTATAATTGAAGCATACTAACTATCAAGGAAGCCTTCCAGCATTAAAAAATATAAGCAATCACTCTTTAGTGCCCACACTACGCACATTTTCCGTGGCCTTAACGTGCATATTATTTAAGATTTTAAAATAAAATAGGCCTGCCGTAAGATGGCAAATTTTGGCCAATAGATGTCGCAGCACGCAGTTAATCTAGCAAGCATCAAAAATAAACGTTATCTGTCAGCTAAGTTATTACATAAAGAAGGTTGTCTGTGTATAATTTAAAATGGAAAGCGATTTATCCTACGAGGACGACGATTATGGCTTGCAATATTCAGAAGATAGCGCGTCCGAACCAGACGTGGATTTAGAAAATCAATATTACCACAGCAAGATAATAAAAGAGGAAAATCCTAAAGCGGCATTGGCGGCGTTTCAAAAGGTAATCGATCTTCAAGGCGAAAATAAGGGCGAATGGGGTTTTAAAGCTCTCAAACAGATGGTGAAGATAAATTTCAAACTTAAAAATTACCAGGAAATGTTAAGTAAGTACCGGGAGATGTTAGATTACTTGAAGTCTACCGTTACCAAAAATCACGGCGAGAAATCGATTAATTCGGTTTTGGATTTCACTTCGACGTCGAAAAATATCGATTTGTTGCAAGATTTTTACGAGACGACATTGGAAATGTTAAAGGATTCGAATAACGAGCGTTTGTGGTTTAAAACTAATACGAAATTGGGAAAAATCTATTTGGAAAGAGGGGAGTATCATAAAACCATGAGTATTCTAAAGCAATTGAAGAAATCTTGTTTGACAGATGATGGAAAAGAAAATATGCAAAAAGGAACTCAACTGTTGGAGATCTACGCCTTAGAAATACAGATATTTTCCGCTCAGAAGAACAATAAACAACTAAAAAAATTGTACGAGCGCGCTCTGCGGGTACCGTCAGCGATTCCCCATCCACTCATCATGAGCATAATAAGAGAATGCGGTGGTAAGATGCATTTACGGTCCGGTGATTATGAAAAGGCCTACACGGATTTCTTTCTCGCCTTCAAGAACTACGACGAATCTGGAAACCCGAGGCGAATTACCTGTCTCAAGTATCTCATTCTTACTAGCATGCTGATGAAATCGACAATTAATCCAATTGACTCTCAAGAGGCTAAGCCTTACATCAACGATCCAGAAATAGTCGCCATGAACAACCTGATCACCGCTTACCAGCGAAACGATAAGAAATCGTTCGAAAAGATTTTTTCAGAGAACAAAGAGACTTTGGTGAACGACCCGTTCATACGCGATCATATCGAGGGACTTCTTCAAATCGTACGAACTCAGGGACTACTCAACCTGATTAAACCGTATAAAATGGTCCGAATGTCGTTCATCGCGAAAGAATTGAATATTGAGCAAGACGAAGCGGAAAATTTGGTGGTCATTTGCATCTTGAACGGAATGATAAATGGTAGGATCGACCAAGTTAATCAGATACTGGTGCGGCAAGTGGATAACGTAGCCGGAAAAATTTTCAATTATAAGGCGACTGATAAAATGGTTGTTTGCATCGATAAGATCATTAATTGTGTTACTTCAGAATTCAACGTTTAATTAAAGGTTTAGTTTGAAGTTTTATAAATGCTATTATGTTGGATATTCGTTGTTGGTAAATAAAAGGTTTAAACCTACAGATACGTATTATTTAATTCACGTTTATGGCTATTATCTAAAAAATTTCCATATAAAAATTACATAGTTCCTTAAGGACACTCCTTACCTATGCTGTGTTGTAAGTGTAATTTGGGACTAGCACACAATTTTGAACTTTTCTTTTATACTGAGGGGAAATTTTTGTACTTGATACGTATTTCCTTCCATTACTTTATTTATTATATTATTTATTTATTTATTTTAGCTTAAAGTGACTTCAACGAACACTAGATACACTCGTGGAACAGCTGATTGGTCAACGAAGAGAAGCAGCGAGATTTACTAGAAGAAGGGTTGTCCGCCCAGAAAAACTGAAAATCAATGATACAAGCCTACCAATGAAATATTTAGGACTACTGTTTAATCAACGCATAACCTAGAGGCTTCACGTTAAGATGGTGAAAAATAGATATTACAAGGCTTAAGACTTATTGATGCCCTAAACTGTTCCATAGTCAGTATTGGCGCGCTGACATGGTCAACAGCCGCAAAAAGCCACTTGCACAAACTGGAAATAATCCAGAACAGAATGTTAGTATCGGCACCATGGTTTCTTAGAAACGACCAACTACCCGCGGATCTACAGACACCCACGCTAACACTTCATCTACGCGAACTGTGGACTCAGACTTGGCAAAGAGCAAAGAACAATGCTAACCCTTTGTTGACACATGCCACAATATTGTCCACCTCCTTGACGATAGGTAACTCGCCCCAGAAACACGCTAAAATAGAATAGAAGAAATACTGTTGCCGACTGGACCTTTCGTGATTTATTATTTAAAATTATATTTGTTGATGTTGAAACAGATGAATTTTGATGTAGCATGATGCAGCAGGCACACAACTTTACAATTAAAACTTTACTGCGAATTTTGGTGAAGACTGACCAAATGATTATTACTTGATGAAATTTCACTCAAATCTGACTAAACTTACTTTGAAACTTTCAGAAACATTTTAAATTAATTTGAAGTTATGGTAAATGGGTCGCTAGCTGGACTAATAATATCCACGATCCAAAGATAATAGGCCAGAAACCGAGCTCTCAACCACTAGAAAGACCTTTACTTCTGATAGATGGATAGAATGAAGTTACTAAATGAGATGTATGGGTGGCGTTGGTGACAAACAAACTCTGAGATGCTACAATCGTATATTGTAACATTACAATATACGAGATTTCAAAAGCTAAAAGGCCAAGGGCTTAGCATTAGCAAGAGACTGAAGAACCCTGAATTACCCCCACTAACAAATACACCAATCACCATATGCTCGCACATAAGTGCACTAGGAATAGAAACATTTAAAATCAATTAAAGGTACAAGCCCAAAATATTTATAAAACATTTGAAATTGTACAAAAGATTTGGTTGTAAACAGAATGGATTTATGAGCCTAAATAATCGCGAATGATCAGTAACAGAAGGTTGAACGCTGTCAAAGTTCAAAGATAATGCTCAGAAGAAGCCTAGTAAATATGCACCATATGTCTAAAATTTAGTTATTTTTTTTTATTTTAACATTCTTCAAGCATATTTAATTTTACAAGATTGCCACATACAGTGCTTTTCTTTATACATTAGGATTACCATTTATGTGAGCTTCTCAAATTTAACATAAAAAAACGAGAATTTGAAGTTTCGCAGTACTTAATACAATTTACATTTCATACAGCTCATCACTAGATGGTGAAAACCATCGCTCGGGTAAAAATTTCACAGACGTCGCTACAATTAAAATTAAAAGCCTCGTGTACTTGCTTGTTTTATTGATTTGCAGATTTGATTTATATTCTCAAAATTCTTTTTTTTTATCATTTTTGCATAAACATACGTTATATTTTTATTATTATTAAATTTTCCGCAGGTTCCAAAATTTCATTCCGATTCGTCCACCCAATTTATTGCTATTGTACACACTTATTTCTGGGTTTTTGCTGATTAACCCCCTTCTTTTGACTGTTTATATTGCCATATTTTAACGCGTTTTATTGAATTTATTCAATTTACTCCACACATTTGAATAATATATTCCAAAATATTATGATATTCATTTTCCTCATTCCATACCACGAATTAATTTATAATTACTAATTTCATTATACTTACTTTCTGCAATTATTAGAATGAACGTCTCAGAACCTGTTTTCGTGTCATTAGCGAACAACAATATGTGTTCTCGATTCTTAAGTTAACAGGATATTGACACATTATACACCTACATCAGCTTACAATTATATAATGTGCAAATGTTACCTACACGGTTAGCAATTTTTTTTTAATATTCACCTGAGATGAAACATAAGCTGCTGAAGAATTAAATATCATATTTTTCGCCTAAATAATTACAATTTCTGTAATACTCTAAATTATCAATCTATAAATAATTGTAATCAATCTGTATCTATACCAATCTATAAAAAGGGAATTATTACAACAATTATAGTTTGAAAACGTAATTTCAAGTTCACAGGTATAAATATCATCGTTATTTTTATATTTTAATGTGTACCTGCGATCACTTCCTAGTATAGCTGAAATAAGTAATATATTTTAATGTGGGTAATCTTTAAATCATTGCAATACAACTTTTGTTGATGACCGTGAACCTTCGCGATGGTTCCACAAACCGGTCAAAATTTTAATTTAACGGAAAACTCTTCTACATAGAAAATAAACTGTTTATGCAATGGTATATTTCGATTTCGATCAATACATACACGGAAATCGTTTTCATTAGATTATTCGAAATTTCATAGGGGAACCCCTAAACTTACCGGAAAAAAAAAAATATAGCGGATACTTCCGGTAATTATAACTTACCTAAATTAATCCGATCTTTACGAATATTATCTCTATATGAAGCACTATTACACTCACTAAGAAAAAACACAACTATATTGACCTAGTGTAGACGCTAGTACAGGTGAACCGCATACATCGCTCTTGACTGTAGCTGTTACCTGATCGGAATTAACTATACCACTGACTTACTAACTGCACACAGTCAAGTGTTCATGTTACGGCAGGTGAACTAACAGACTCCATGAATATTAACAGACTTTAAATCACGACTTATCAGATACATTTCTCGAACAGATCAACAAATACACAACTTGTTTTAAACAAATTATAAGAGAAAATTTATATTTTTCTTTCACTTCAAACGTAATTAATTACGTTTGAACATTTATAAAAAAAAAAAAATTAAAATAAGGAATTAATATTTCCACATAACCATTTTAACACATAAAAGGATAGCTAATTATGAAATTAATGAATTACATGGAATAAAGAATTTTACAAGAATATATTTAAATAATAATTAATGTTTTGTTAATCATAAATTTAATATTAATTTTAAAAATGTGTGGTAATTGATAAAATTAATACCACCGCCATCTCCCGTTAAATTCTAAATTATAATACTTTCATCCTCGGTTATATTACAGAGATCTATATAAAACATACATTAATAAAGAAAAGATGTGAAAAAACGAAGTAACATAACATTGTGCTGTATTTGAATATTTTTAAATATAGATAAATAATAAATTTTCAGATTTAGATAATAAATTTTTAAATATAGAACAAGTAAAGCTAAATTTGAGCTGTTAATATCTAGCAGTGCTCTACTTAATCTACAATTGTTCAAGGTCAATTATATACCGTTTATTTAGAAAATTAAAGCGAACTTCGATTATATTCACACCATGCGCCATCTAGTAGAATAAAAAATCAATAGAAAAATTGAGAAAAAATCTTATGGGGCATAATAAAAATTAAAGCTACGTGCTGCGTAAGCTCTGTGTTTAAATTTTGTTTTTATTTCGTAATTTAACATGTAAAGCAATAACACGATTTAGAACAAATAATTTCGAGGAAAAGTACAAAACAAGATAAATACATTCATTACTGATCGGAGAATCCCCGAATGGATGTTTTGATAATAATCTGCCGTTAAATTTGGTTATTTCCACGTATTCTAAAACCGGGTTTACATTAAACAATGCGAAAATATCCTGAAATTTTATTAAATTAGCAATACGCAATTAATACGAAAATATTTTACAAGGAATGAATTATTTTTTTGTGTTAAATTTAACTTAATAAAATCGGAACGTTTACGACGTTAGGTACATATTATTTTTACAAATTTGGCAATCAATTGCCAGACGTCTGCGGAGTTTTATTATTTGTGTATTTCTAGTCCCGCCATCGACCTGACGTATGGTCCTTGACCCTTCTTTTGTTTAAAATTGTACATCCCACGCTGATTTTAGCAAACTTTAAATAAAGAAAGAACCTGTATTATGTAATTTCTATACGTTCGTGTAAATTTATTCAATCGAATTTATTTTGTAATAAACAATTTCGTTATTTATTCGTGCATAAATCTAATAGATTACATTGTTTAAATAAATTACAAACAGCAAAATATAATTTACTAGAGCATGTTAATAGGGAATAAATAATTATATTTAATTTATTTTTTCCATATAGAATGAGGTATTATTTCATAGTAATTTTGGTTTCGCGCAAATCTCTAACGGCGACAATGACGTGTACAAAAGATTCTGCGCATTTCGCGGAGGGATTTCTAGTACACTCTCTGATTGGCAGTGGCCATAGTGCCTGGCTGCCATGTTTTATTAATTGCGGGGTGTGTTTGAGAAATTAAGAACTGCAACACCTACCCCACAAAAAGGTAAATAGCGATTCTTATCCGTGCTTGTGTATCTAGTTGTGATGTAGCTTAAGCGACGTAATTTAACAGTGAATCTCGCGAAAGAAGTGGTGTCTATTGTGCAATGCAATGGCGTAGTAGAATTTCGGGCATTGTTGTTGCGAATTTGCGAGGAAACTCGGTACGTTATTAATCTTAAATAACAACGGCTTTACGTACGGGAGCGCGTAGTGTCGCGTAAAACGATGATATATCAATTCGCGAATTTCTATTTATAAATGCGTTAGAAAACAAAACGCTTGTCATTTCCACTAATAGTGTTGACAACCTAAGATTCCCACCAAAATTGTACCCGCTTCTTTTGGTTAGAAATCTGCTCTAATTTTCAGCAAACCGCCGAGTTCTACTGTCGATGTTTAAGTACTTAAATTTGATAAAACACTTATCCAAAAAAATATTTAATTTTTATGACGTCAGATTTATGCTTAGTCGTCACGTGTTATATCTAGTCATGCTCACTAAAAATCCTACGCCCTACGGTATCAAACTTTTGTCGGTTTGTTAAAATTCTTCTATTTGTTATTTACGTTATTTCCCATTTCGGACATTTATTACCTTGCAGGAAGGTCATTGCCATGAGACGTATTTTCGTTTAGTCTGAAAAGTGGCGGGAAATCACAATACATCGTTGAAGTAGGTTTTGCATTAAAACGGGGGGTTCTTCAAGGTCGCAAACTTTAGCTGGAAATATCTATTTTAAAATATTCCTATAACTTAAAAACCCTCCCCGTAGAAGCCCCTTATTCTTATTCTAAACTCATTCAAAACAAAAAAGATGTTTATTTATAGTTGGATATTGAAAATCAAACATACTTAAATAAAAGATAAACCTTCCTTAATGCCTATAATATTTATTTATAGTACAGTAGGACTACAATGCTAACTAATTATCTCTGTATTTGCAAGGAGCCATTGCATTCGCATTAGTCATCACTGTTTAGGATGATAACGAGTATTGATAAGAGATGTTTATTGAATTCACTTATTTGTAGGTTTACAATGGGGGTCTACAAAATTTCGACGAAGTATAGTGCATTCTAAGATTCTTTTATAATATTTATTTTTATTTTGAAACATTTTATAAGCATGCAATCAACTACTTGTTGTATCGTATCACAACAATGAAAAAAGAAAATTGGAACGTAGTTGGTTGCAAGTTACACACTACACACTTCGTAAACAAACAAGTTAAGACCTCGCATCAGAAAAGGGAATCCTTTATGGCACTTCGTCATTTTCACAACCTGAACTAAGGTAAGCATACTCCATTTCCGCTTTATGATTTTTTTACTTAACTGCGGCATTTGCAGAATATTATGAAGTATCCACAACTTGTTTCCATGCCCTCGGCAGTTTCTGATTGGCTTGAAGAGCAGCTTGAAGCACGTGGTATTGACGCTGTAGTCTATACGAGATATGTTCTCAGTTTACTGTACAGGGATCCTATAGATGTCATTTGTCCTGATCAAGATCTGCATTTCACTCAACCTGAAAAGGTAATCTATCTGGTTTCTCTTTTAAAATTGTTATTACTCCTAATGGTATTCTTTGTTTCTGTTGGAAAATCTAGACTTTGCACTTACAAGTGACTCAATTATAGAATGTTCGCAAGCAGAACTATGGGGATCCCCTATAAGTAATGCAGTTGATGCATGTGTATGAAGTCTATGAAACTTGTAAGTGCAAAAGCTTAAAATGTAATTAATTAACGCTTGCTCTATATTAAATTTACAATCTAATATGCAGGACTGTGCTTTATGTTGATATTATAAATGTAATTACGTGGGAATCTCCAAAATCCGTGGGCTTATCTACGCATCACATGTAGATGTAAATTTGCTAAGCTATGTAAAATCAAATAAATGCTACTCAAAACATTTTCCGCGAATAATAATGTACTGATATGATAAGCGACTACTTTTTCAACATGTAGCATCACGATTTATGAACAGTTATATACTGTATATTTACCTGAATAAACAATTTGCGATATCAAATCTGTAGAAAATAATGAATTAGGTTTTGACAATACAAGTTTTTAATCTTTTATTCCGTATCAAATTATCTACTAAAGCTGAATTTAAAGATTAAATTCTTAGAATAGATTTTTTTTTCTTCTATAAATCGATGTACTTATATATAGGTACAAGTGTCTAATACACAGTCGAACTATTGGCTTCAAGTTCACTAGTTTCTACATTACGCATGGTCAATAGTAAGAGGATTTACCAAGCAATAATTGGGGGTGAATATAAAATTTACAGAAGTGTAATCTATTATTGCTTTTTTGTACAGAAGCGATATTAATACCAGAATCATCCAGGGATTCCCACAACGTTTTTCTATCTCGGGAATTCCCCTATTATATACATATATAACTTCCTCATTGGTTACACATTCTGAACCCCGTTATCTTCGATTAATTTATCATTATCAGGTATATATATGATATCAGCGGCTTTATTAAGCACACGCTTGCTATTATGTGTAGTACTGAATTGTGTCTGTAGTTTTCTCAATATAAATTGCATGTAGGAAGTGAGACGTTCTGGTGGAGGCCGTAAACGTCTTCGTCGCTCTTCTGGGTGGTGGGGACATGATTTGGCTGATGCCGATAGGCTGAAACGTTCAGCTGCAGTGGAATGCCTCATGTCTGCATCTGACCAGGTACATTTTAATAACTCTTTAACACAAATTTTTCTCACTAATACTAAACTTGTTACCTATTTTTGTACACATTGTTTAAACTTCATGTAAACTACATATATCGAGCGATTTTATCTTGATGTATGTAGGATATGTAAATGCCATGTTGTAGTTTTTGTTGATCAAATTGCTTCTTTTCTTTTTTTGAACTGAATCTGTTAACATTTTTCACTTTTAGATTTATCGCTTCATCCCTTTCTCCCCATTTCTTTTTACAACCCATTTTGCTTTTCACCGTTATGTCATTACCAGTTTTGTTTCATTTCCTATCCTTTGTTGAATATATAACATATAGATTAGAAACTATTTTGCATGATTTAAAACGTCCCAAATTTGATAAGTATTAGTAGATGAAATATTTAATACCAGTAATTACTGATTAACTGAAATATTCACGAAACACGTTCATTACAAGTTTTCTATGTTCTAATAACTATTTTTTTTTTAATTTTGGCATTTCGGAAATCCAGACATTACTCTGGAATAATTTGTGCTGTAGTGCTCTAAGCTTAAATTTAATCGCCTTCGAGTTATTTCGAATTTTTATAAAATTTATGTAGTTTTCGCGCTTCGTGTAATGATTGATTTCATTTTATTTTCAGAAATGCGGTATTGAATCATTGGTAGATGAACTTTGCGAGAAACTGAAGGAGATCAATAGTAATCAAAGCACTAACGGCAAAGAATTGTTACCGGAGAAGAAACGTGCCGTGTCCCCTCAAGACCCAGCAAAACGCTATTACGCTGCTTTTCCGCCATTGTCTAGAAATTCATCCGTTAATTCCCCTAATTTGATTAATTTGATACCTAAGTGGTTTGGATCTCCAAAGAAGAGAACCCCTAGGAAGCAAAACCGTTCGTCTAGCTACGAGGAAAAACTGCATTGCAAAGTCGAATTAGACAATATGAAGTCGAGGAGCGTCGGTAAGCAACGTTACAATTATTTCTCCAGGAACAAGAAGGAGTTCGGGTATTGTCGAAATGTTAACAAGTCTATGGATAAGACGGAAAACGCAAATAACTGGGATCAACTCTATCTATTCAACAATAACGCGAAGAACAAATGTTCTAACACTAGCTGGTCCCAACCGAAAGACATCATTAACTTCGTTAATGATAAAAATAAGGAGACCACCGAAAATCTTGGTTCTTGGAAGACGTTAGACGACAGCCTAAACATGTACGATGATCTACCTGTAGATATACGAGAACTCCTAAACTCTCCTAATCCGCAGGAAGACGATACTGTGGAAATGATGAATTTGGCTAACATGAGGGATACCGGTAACAAAACGTTTATACAATGTGGCACTAATATTATTAGCTCAATTTGGTCGAACGATGCGGCAATGGACGATGCAAATAGGATTTACGAAAACTCTTTTAACACGGCCCTTGATGAAAATTCTTCTGAATCGTTTCTTGATTTGAAGTTCAGTTCTATTTCGATCGACAGCAAAAACAAGTGGCCTACATGTGATATAATAGCCGAGAACGAAACTAATTCATACTTTGAAAACTTTAACAAATCATTGCTTGATAGTAGCTTTTCGTCTTGGAATATTGGTTCGAATGAGAAATTTCAAAAATGGTCCGATGCTGAAAACGAAGTGCAAACTAACGATATTATGCGCAGCCTTTCGATTTTAAACCATAGCAAAGAGAGCTCATTTACTGAAGTGATCCCTCGACCTGGCAAAGCTGGCTTAAATATTTTCGGTACGAACAACGTTGTTAAATTAATGCAAGAAGCGGCTCTTAAGAAGCTAGAATCGGAGAAGGATGAAGATCTACTGCATTCTATCCATAGCCACTTCAAGCCGATAAACGAAAAAACGGAAATGCGTAGTAACGGTCAATATGCGGATGGAACCACTTTTATAATTCCAAGCAACGTCGATAATATTAACTACAAACGTAGCGACAGCGGATTTCTGTACCTGGAAACTGAGCAAGGCATGAATAGGAAATATATGGATTTTAGACGATCGGAAGAAGGCGACTTTTCGCTGAAATTCAATATATGTCAGAACGATAAAGCGTCTCAAACTGATAGCGATCTTTTGGAAGTATCGAATTGCAGCAAGGAACAGGAATCATTCTATTTTCCCGGCGATCAAGAATTATTAGTCGACGATTCCGAGGAATGCGAATGTGCTGATAAAACTGCGGAAACTTTGGAAATTTACGGCGAGGATAACGTTTTGACAGAGATTTTCAGCAAATACGAAAACAAGTGCGACCAATGCAACAACAACTCTTCTTGGGAATCGTATTTGTTCAGGAAGGATTTAGATAAAAAATTAGACAAGCAATCCATACGAGATATATGGAGCGGTGGAGAAGTCTGCACTGCTTGCATGAATCTGAACAATACACATAGTTCGCTTTCCGTATTACAGTCGAAATTAAGAGAAGATATCAGCCAAGACGGTGAACAGCTTCTCTCGGATCTAAGTTCTATCCAAAAGACGTACATGGAAGAATTGCCAGTCGCAGAAGTATCTTGCAATATCTCGGAACTGCTGGGAATAAAGGAGAGAAAAAGGAGGCACTCCTCGATCAATTACGAGGGTGCCATATCGGTGCAAGAGGATTGTTTCAGTTTTGCGACGCGTCTTGAAGAGGATTGTCTAATGAACATAGCCACTATTCCCACATTACGCTCGGTAACCCTTTGAAAGGGTAAGCTTGAATTTAGTTAGGTTTGATATAAACTGTATGTACACACATTCTAACACACACAGTGTTTGCTCCGAGATACGTTTAATTTAAAGACGTATAAGTAATTTGTCTTAAGCAAACTGCCGTATTAATTTCAGTGCAGAAAAGAGGTCCCAGACCTCCCCTTAGTTTATTCGCATTCATTGTGTGTGTCGGTAACGATAATTTATTTTAAGAAGGCGGCGATATTGCGAAATCATCCCTAAAACCAAGAGAACCTCTGTAGATAAATTTTATGTTTATCGATGAATTTTACAATATTGCCAGAGTAACGCATACGAAACTAGTATGTACGAGAGAGGAGAGCGAAACATACCTCTGATCTTAGTAAATATTTTATTGTTTTATTGTTACGTTTTTCAAACAATTTAGTTGGTCGTCAAAATTTCCTCGTTTACAAAATTCGACTATTGTATATAATTTATCAGTTCTTGTATTTTCTTTATATTCATTTTATTTCTTGTTAAAATATTTACATTTATCCAAAAGGTGATCGGCATCATTTTTTGAAGATTGTAGTATCATTGACGAAGTATATAAAACATACGGATTATTTCCTTTTGCACGATATATATCATTTTAAATAAGCATTCTGCAAGTGAATTTCGAATCATTTGCAATATCATCAAACTATGAGGTAGATGCAAATAATTTTGACCTTTAAATATATTACAAATAATCAACTTGTTGAATGGTATAATAATAATAATAATAATAATACAATCTTCACATTTTATGTAATATTTAAGGGTCAGCTGTTTCACGTCAGAAAAAAAGGAAAGGTTGCAGTCCTCTGTTTGAAATATCTATTTTTATATAGCGTATACAGTTACATTTTAGTAATTTATCATATTAACTGTATCTGTATTTAAAATTATATGTGCATTAATCTACTACATACATACATATTATATATTTATACATATATAATATATATTTTTGTTCGTAATTTTTGTATACCTACATATCACCGACCAATAACCTTGTGTCGTATTACTACTGAATATCTGAATAATTGCGGATCGGTGACATTCTGTAAATATTTCTGTAGTGTAATTCTTTTGTTTTATTTATTTAAATTTGTTTTTATTGAAGATCTGTTTTCGATATTTTTTATATACTTTTACTAGAAAGTACATATATAGAAACAAAATTATTTTCATGTCAGTGTGGTGAAAATCGAACAAAATGATATCAACAGGCAAACTTCTGACAAAAACAACCATAGTTCTCTAATCTAGTAACAACAGTAATAACTGTAGAGGTAATATCGTTAACTATACGTTTTTTTTTTTTTTATCGTAAAAGATAATGTAAGACGCTACAGTAGTTTTTGTCAAATATTTTAATCGATATTAAGTGTTAAAGTTTTCGTGCTGTTATTGTTTTTGCCAGAAGTGCCTCTATGAAAGGATTGATTATTCAACACTTCTACATAAACGTTAATTGATGTTATAAATGTTTCCTATACAAAATTCTTTCACCACACCGACATGAAAATGTGAAGCGGGTTTTTAAAATTTTATTTTTATAACAGCATCAAATACAATGTACATTGCAAAGTTTTGTAGAAGTTGTTGATAATGAACCACATGCAGATCTTCAAAATACTACGTTTTGTTAATCTACTTTCAGACACTGTTAATAATTACTTAGTAAAAGTATATTTATGTACATTCAAAACGTAAAAAAAAAATGAAAAGAAAGTTTTTAATAGGGCATTTTAGTATAGCTCTTGTGGTAAAGTAAGTGCAGCATCAACCACCTAGTTGCTAGAGATTGTGTATATTACACAAAGAAGGAAAAAAATACATAAAAAATTACAATAAAATACTGTAAAATATATCAATCTCGATTTAGATGTATTCTCAATATATAAATATATTGGACAAGGTAAAAAGTACTAAATATAGTACTTGTTTATTAAGTTTAGTTTAATATGATTATAGAGTGGTTACGAAAATTATATTTTTAAAAATAATATAATAATTATCATAGTCAGTTGGAGCCAAAGTTTTCTTTCTTTCTTATAAATAACATATAAGTAGCTTTTAGTTACTATTATAAATACAAGTCTATCTGAATGCCACTCTGTAATCAGTATTTATTGTGGAGTATCATATCCACTATATAACAGGCGAAGAAAAAAAAATTAAAAAAATATTAGATTTAGTGTTGTGTTTTCCATTAAATAAATATTAGTTTTAAATTTTGGTAGCTGTTCGTAAAAAAGATTCAGAAAGTCCCAGAATAATCTGTCGTTGGGAGTTCTACAGCGATGGAGTATATTGTTTTTATTTTCTCATTTTTATTGTTGTTGAATTAATGTTTTGTTGCCTATTTTACATTTCTGAATCTTATTTATAAACCTAATCATCCCTAATAAGAAAAATGTTACTTGTTTGTACGTAAGCCAGAGTGAATGCTGTGAATATGAGTATATGAAATTAAAAAAAAAAGAAATCGCACCCTGGAAGTCCTTTGTATGAAGCAGCGTGATTGGGTAAATGTCAAAGAATGATTGCTAATTATGTGAAGACGTAATTTTATGTTTGTGGTGCTTTATACAAGAAAAATAAAAACATTGTGTAGCTTATAACGGCTAGGCTACATAATTGAAATCATTTCAATATTGCAATAATAAATTACAATACATTAAATGTAAGGAACTTGTTCACTGTGTCTTATACGTGTATTTTAGTCTTGTCCAACTTCACCTTTTTGGTGTATACATGTTTTTCATTTTCACCGTTGCTTAATCAAAATTTATAGGAATTTTTGCAGTGAACTGGTTGATCGCCTTGTGGCTAAGCAAAAAAAGTCCCTTCAGGCTACATGTATCATAGCGGTTGGCCTTATTTGTTTATATATCACTATATTTTTAAAAAATGCCGTAAGATTTTTGCCAATCGCGTACGTTTAATTTTTCCTGTTAGAGAACTCTAACATTTTATTTAGTGCCTAAATATTATTACCTTTGCCTTAACAAGAGTAACCTATCATTGTAATATTCATAAAGTAAAAGAGTCATGTATTTCATGTGAATTTCACACAAAAAAAAATTACCTTGCAGTTTGTTGCTTATAATGCATAATATTGAATAAAGTAGGTAATAGAAATGAATGATACCATTAAAACTAAAAAGCAACATTAGAATACAGAAAATAATTTCTGAACGTTTTAGGCGCTTGTTCTGGTTTATTCCTTTTTGTTATTTCCATACATGTTACGAAATTCTAAGACGAATTATCTTTGAAAGTGTGACGTACTTGTTTTCCCTCTTCATATTCCATATAATTAATCAGGATTTCGATAAATTAAACAATAATCAAATGAATATTGAAAACAATCTGCTGCAATATTTATTACTATCGATGTTTTATGTTTTGTTACCCGTTTGCCATTTAAATCTTTAAAATCAAATAAAACAAGTACTCAATGAAATTGTGTCTTATTTTCTATTTCCCATCCTAGTTTCCGTTCCTGAATTTGTAGTTGCTTTGGGTATTTTATAAGAAAAATTAACTCTTAACGCTATTATATGTTCAGATAACATAGGGATAGGGATACCATAGGAAGTTGAAGCGTTTGCATCAATAGCAACCGTTGCATAATCGAGTATAAAATATATTCTTACTTATTTCTACATAGCTTAAATTATTACTATACTGAGGTACTGACACGCTTCAATAGTTAGTTTTTGTTTAGTTGGAAGATTATAATAAATAATGAATTTGTATGCTAGTCATGATGAAACCATTTCATTGTAACAAAAGTACCACAATTATAATAAAAATAGGCACACTTGCACTTATTATATTCTATTTAAGATAGATAAACAACTGAAAATAGAAGTAGTAAATCAAGTTAATTGAAAATAAAGACAAGGACTTGACATTAAACAAGCAATGCTCGAGCTTGCGCTGACATGAATGGATAAACAAATTACAATGATACGTTTCGTATCAACCAGCGCTTGAGCTTGATTTTCCCTACCTTCTTGCCCCACTGCGCAAGCACAGATTATACAACTGGTTCAGTCGAGGATTATCTTGGTTGGAATTTTTTTTTTATTTAAAATATATTAAGAGGGTAGATAACCAAATGAGATACACTGTTACACTATTAAATCAGTTTTGGACATTCATCAAATTTGAATCAAGGAAAACGTTACTCTGAGAGTGACGAGCCCAGGGTTCGAACCCGGTGCCCCGAAGCGGCTAGCACAGCGCACTAGGCTCTACGTCACTAGTCCCCCCCCTATCCAGTCCCAAACGATTACACTATTAAATTAGTTTTGGTTGTTGATCGGTGTAATATTGGGTACCTATGTTTTATAATAATAATAATAATAATCCATGCCTTTACATCCCCCAATAGCTTTCGCCAATTACAGGGCGCATGAGCTATTATTACACCTGCGCCCGTAGAGCGTCTTAAAATGTTTATTCTCAACATTCATCAAATTTGAATCAAGGAAAACTACGGGAAACGTTACTCTGAGAGTGACGAACCCGGTGCCCCGAGGCGGCTAGCACAGCGCACTAGGCTCTACGTCACTAGTCCCCCCATATCCAGTCCCAAACGATTACACTATTAAATCAGTTTTGGTTGTTAACTGGTGTAATATTGGGTACCTATATTTTATACCTAATAAACGTCAATATTAATTTATGAGCTAATTCTACTTTTCTACTTCTCGATTTTTCTTGAAATCTTTAAGAAATGGAACTTTCTACCAGTGATGGGGAAAGTATGGGAAGTGATTGTATTTTTGCAACGACTAGATACACTCGTGTTTATTCGTCTCATGTTGTTTACCGGTTTCGTCGAGAATCGACAAAACACGAAACTGTCTAATCGCATTGAAAAATGTAATTTTTTCCCTATCTTGCGTAACACTGCTTTCTAACCATATCATTCTAAACTTCCCTCTTCGATATGTCTTTGATTCTGTAAGCAATTAAGCATGTGAAAAGTCTTTAAATTCTTTTTTGATGTGGAATTTTCCTTGTCCACGGATCTACTATTTCGATCTCTATCCATCTTACACAAATATATTAAACTTTTAAAACAATCCCTGTAACCAGCTGTAACGGTTGTATTGATACAAAAATGATTTTCTCGAGTCAGCATCGGGCAATAATAACAAAATTAAAGCTATGATTTAGTTTAACTTAATTAAAAAAAAAAAAACAGTTCCTTGTATTTTATTTTTCTACTGTTATCAATATTTACTGGTTATTTTATGTTGGCTATAGTTGTTGTCATGCGTTGATGTCATGTTACATTCGTAACTGGAAAATTACGATGTCAAAATTACACATTGAGCTTTGCGTGTAATGCACAGAAATTAGTATTTTATATATGGCTGTAGATATAGATTATCGTGTTTATATAATATTTTTGTAGCACATTTTATTCAACTTTCTCATTTCAAAATGCATGTATTCTTGCGGTCTACACATGTTTTAAACGGACCTTATAATATATTAAAATGTAAGTACCTGTTTCTCATTTATATAAATAGAAATATAAGCAAGAGTTTGACGAGGAAAATTTGGAAACAATACTTGTTTTGCTTTTCTATATAATGTATTGCATATTTATTTGTGTGTCGATATAATCATTGTATCAACGCAGAGTTATTATAAGATTAACCTTCATAAACTTGGGGTCAGAAGCATATATTAAATACCAGGTTGGGTACAAATATACCCCAAAGAATAAAACTGACGATAATTCTACGTAATATATAGCAACTTCATAAATTTATTTATACAATTATATAATTGTATCTATACAACTATAAGATTGTATTTACACAATTATAAATACGTTTATTCACAAATTTGTAAATAATCAAACGAGAAAACAAAAAAAATGTATATGTTAGAAAATATCTTGAAAAACTGATGTCCGGGCCATAATTGTACCTTACGTAGGTGTATGAAAGTTAAGAAAATATTAGCCTTTCATACTCTTCTTCTTTTATGGGTATTGTAGCTATTTTTTATTATTGTTATAGGTTGTCGACTATGTCACCCTACAGTTCAGTGTGTATGTAGAAACGGATTTCAAATCAATCACGACTTTCGGATATCACAGCGATATTTATCCCACTATGTGTTAGATAATAGTAATTTTCTATCAAAAGAACCCCGAATATCATGGTTTGAAAATACTGGTCACGGCAATGTTATTCTCTTGTCTCATCGACATTTTACTCTATCTGGAATTAATTTTGATAAAGAACCGTTAAAACCATCATCAAAAATTGAAGAAACAGTACAAGAATTAAAAAAGAAGAAAGAAGAGTTGCCCGCTGAAGCACCTAAGCCGGTTGTAAAAAAGTCTTTGAAACAAAGGGTTGTCGATGAGCTGGTGCATTATTACCATGGTTTTCGTTTATTGTTCATCGATATGAAGATTTCTAGTGTTTTATTGTGGAGGGTATTGAATGGTAAAACCTTATCAAGGAGAGAATACAGATTATTGACAAGGACAGTGGGCGATATGTTTAGATTGGTACCGTTTTCTGTCTTCATTATTGTTCCATTTATGGAATTTTTACTGCCAGTATTTATTAAATTGTTTCCTGGTATGTTACCATCTACGTTTCAAACTGCGACAGAAAAGGAAGATAAATTAAAACAAAATTTAAAAGTAAAATTAGAAATGGCAAAATTCTTACAGCAAACATTAGAAGAAATGTCCGCACAACATAAAGATAGAAATTCGCAGCTTGCGAAAGAGTTCACTCTATGGTTTCAAAAAATTCGCACCTCTGGAGAAGAGGTTTCGAATGAAGAAATCCTAAAATTTTCTAAACTATTTCACGATGAAATAACTTTAGATTCATTGTCTAGAAGTCAATTGGTAGCTCTTTGCCGTGTATTAGAAGTTCAAACGTTAGGTACAAATAATATGCTTAAATTTCAATTAAGAATGAAATTAAGAAGTTTAGCTGCTGATGATAAAATGATCCAAAAAGAAGGTGTGAATTCTTTAACACTTTCTGAGGTACAACAGGCATGTAGGGCGCGTGGAATGAGAGCGTTCGGTGTATCAGAAGCAAGGCTAAGATCTCAACTTTCACAATGGCTTGACTTAAGTTTAAATGAAAAAGTGCCACCATCACTTTTATTACTATCTCGTGCTCTCATGTTGCCAGAAACTATTCCAACTAGTGACAAACTCAAAGCGACTATATCTGTTTTACCTGAAAATATAGTTACACAGACTAAAGCTGCTATTGGAGAGAAAGAAGGTAAAATTGATAACAAAGTTAAACTGGAAGTTATTAAAGAAGAGGAAAGAAAAGTTATGGAAGAACGTAAAGAACAAAGAGAACTTAAGAAACAAATTGAATTGGCTAAAAAGGAGGTTCTTGAAGACAAAGCACCAGTTATGTCAGCAGAAGCTACTCCGGTGTTGAAGGACGCTGCTAAAGTAATAACTCCAGTAACTACGCCGAAATTAGAAGAAGACAACTTACGTTCCAACGACATACAGGTTTTAGAAGATGCTTTGGACACGATTTCAAGAGAAAAAAAAGTTATGGTTGAGAAAGTTGGAATTGAAGAATTAAAAGAACACATGGCGGAATACCAGGAAGATGTTGACGATTTAAATAAAGCCATTGCTGATATGCCTAAACCAGAGATAAGAGAAAGTAAGGCATCCCAGAGGCTGTTCAAACGCGTTAACAAGATGATCAACAAGATGGATTCAGTTCTGCATGAACTGGAAGTTAAAGAGAAGCAATTGAAGATAGATTTGGAAGCCGAAGATACTGACAAGAAGAAGGAAGAACTACTTAAAATCGATGATATCATGGCTGCCATCAAAAAGATTAAAAAAGTGCCGGATGAATCGAGGTTACTCCAAATTCAAAATGTTCTAAGCAAAATGGATGATGACTGTGATGGTTCTATTAAGATTGAAGATGTTTTGAAGGTGAGTGACTCGGCCTTATTTTTTCCTATGAAGAATTTGAGTAAAAGTATAAAAATAAACAACCATAATGTAGGTGATTGGCATCTTTACAAATGTATTTTTTTCCGGTATTTGGTGTATAAGTAAATACTAAGAATTCGTAGAGCGCTTTTGTCTCACTATATAGCGTATCAAAACCCATTTGTGTTATGTAATAACGTAATCAGACTTCAATTACGCTGATAATGGATCGATTGGTCATTTAGAGGTCGCTAAAAATACATTTGTGGAGCTTATAAAACTGTAATGGAGATAAGCTAGTAATATTTCATTGTGGGAAAATGAACAGATGTGGAAAAAATTAACTGCACTTATCTGAATGTTAATAGAATGCCTATTTGATAGGATATTCAGCGTAAAACGCGGAAACAATGAACCAAGACATAAGTAATATATTTTATAAAGCCATGTAATGAAAAGCAACAGTCATATTAACTTGAAACTTAATTGTATGCATCCTACTGATAAAAGATAAAAATCAGCTGTTCTCCTATCTTAGATAATGATGATGACCTTATTATATTATAATCTCGTTGATTTAATCGCCTTTTTAATTTGTCTCAGCTGCAATTTTATAATTATCATTTTCGCTATATTTTCTTCTGTCTACCTCTTATACAACAATCTAAATTTAGTACATATTCGTTGTTATTCTGATCTGTTATTTGTAATTTATTTAGGGTTCGCTCGTTATCTGCGTTATGTTATAAATTATCAAGACTAGTCAAAATATATGTTTTTGAGGATTACACTGTCTGCAAATTTCATCGCATCGTAAGCGCGATTCGCCGAGTTCTTTTGCCGCCTCTGAACTGAACGCTAATTCAGTTGTGGATAAAACCGCTTTTATTTAATTGTGGTAAGAACATTCTTACAATTCGTTCATATTTTCAAGCTGCTTCGCAAGGGAACCTCGCCAAGTGTTAATTCCTAATTTTAATGAAGCAGTGCGTGTATCTTTATCGTTGTGGAATTTCACTTTTATGGGAAAAGGGATAAAAATCGTCCTCTAAAATCAACGATTTTTGCGTTGTTTTCAATTCTGTGATCGTTTACAATTTTCGTTAAAGAACTATTATTTTTTTCCAAACAGAATAAAGGGTGCATTCTTTTCTAACGGTTGCTAATAAAAATTCGCTTTTGTAAAGGAGACTGCGTGTGATGCGATATGTGAAATGACGTGTTTAATGATAAGGTGAGAATATTTGCGAAAAAGGAGGGACTTTGGAACTAATGTGGATGCACAATCTACTTTTTTACACAATAGGTTTAGCCTTTTATTTGGGTTTTAGATATTAATTTTGTCGTAATCTACTGGTGATAAGATAAAAATCTAAAACGTTGATTTACCTCATCTATATAGACACTCGTAAATATTTGCCAATCATGTCATATTAAAAGTTATTATTAACAGATATAGATGTAACAACTAAAACCACCTGTCTAATATACACGTATCAGAATAATTTGATAATTCTCCAGTTAAAATGCGTTCACTCTTATGCAAAACTTGGGAAAATTACCTAGATTACGATAACAATAATTAAATATGATTAACTGAATCATCACGCCATGGAGACTGACGTGACTTGGATAACAAGTTAAGTTGAAATAGAAATAACACCGACGGACTTGATTTATTAAAGTTTCATACTATAAATGCTGCATTGAAAATTCTATTTAATGGTAAACGGCACGTGTATCAGAACATCGAATAGATTAAAAAATTATAAAAATATATCACTGGCATAGATTTTTAGCCGTTATTGGAACATTACATAACAATGTTATAAAGTAAGACGAATAAGATAATTCAAGGCCGGGGACTTTCTATTTATACATAGAAAGGAGTTAGCAAAGGCAATAGTTACTTATGAAATTTGTCGAAAGGGAACTTTGCACTTCAGCAACGATGAAATCATGCGATACAAACAGACGAAACAAAACGTGTGAGTTGATCTAAAGATAATACGTCCTAATTACTTGCTATTCATATAGATTAACTTCTACTTGAAGATCTTACATCGTTAAATTCTAATTCATTTAATAGATGTAAAAATTAACATATTTATTGCATCTAAATGACGTAAGCTGGAGTTTATTTAAAACTTATATCATCTGTACGCTCGTGGACATGTCTATAGTTTCATGCAAAACATTCAGATATCCGAATTTAATGAAACTTGGGCGGTTTCTAGATCTTTCAGGAATTTGTTCCCGTTTCTGCTGAAAAACGAGTTTGGGGTATGAAATCAGTGCAAGAAAACCGGTGTTTTCTATAGTCCTAAAACGTCCATAAACCACCTCGGTTTCATCAAATTCTGAATAGACGTGCGAGACACACCCTTCCTTGTAAGTAAATCGTTTCCAATACAGCGGAATGTGCATTTATTTTCAAAATTTCTTCTGAAATATACCAACAGATTCGGCTATGTTTCTGTTGGTATATTGTGTGTGACTAATTTCACCCGTAAAAGATTAAAGTGCCGGTGAAGAGTGTCGCTGGATGTCCTGTGCATATACAGTGTGATTTATTTAATTTAATAAAGTAATTTAAGACAGTAGTATGTCTCATTAATAAATTTTAGCGAAAAAATGCGACAAAATTGGTTGATGCCAAGTTTTTAATGATTTTAGGTGATAGAGTTCATCGGGAAAGAAAACGTTCAACTCAATTCGAAACAAATAACAGAAATCATCGACCTTATGGATAAGGAGGAAATCCTGGAAGTAGAGGAGAAAATTGAGAAGGCCTTGCAAAAGGAGAAGGAAACTTCAGAAGCAGCTAAACAGTCGAAACCAACGCCGGCAGTTGCTGTAAAAGCTGACCAGCAGATACCCATCAAAGAGGATCAAATAGACAAGGTCACTCCAGGCACAAAAGCACCGCCGAATATAGAGACACAATCTCCGATAGTGCCCCCACCTTATAACAGTATTGATCCAAATAAAAAAGATAATACGAAAATGCTTTAATTTGTAATTAAATGAAATTTAGTCCGATTTAAATATTAATATTTGGTTTTGTGAAATGAGGCGAATCTATACAGATTTTAGTTAAATATATATACATATGTTTGTTTTATTTCTAATGCGGGTGTCACATAGCTCTAGGATTATGTTTGTATTCCTATTACAAATTAACAAAAAGAAGAATAAAGAAATATTTTTTTTTGTATACAATAGTTTATATTTAATGACTATTATAAGAGTTGCTAACAGCCTGTACGCCAGAAATAGTGCTAATATGTTTAACGTTTGTAATTGTTTATGTAACATTCGCCAATAATTGCTATTATTAGTTGTACGTAGTACAGAATGTGCTGTTAGCGATTCGCTTTTTTATTTCAATATTGAAAAGGTGCAAGTAATTACTTTTATATATGTGTATGTATAAAATTAATTACAAATAAATTTAACGTATTTGCACATATTAGACTCTCATAGCAGAAACGTTACGTGATTATATGTTACGCGGTAACAAATTCAATTTGTGAACGCCTACATCAAAATCCAGTGTATTGACTACTTGAATGAATTTGTAATGTATTTGTATTGCTATCTATTAGACGCTTGTAAGTAAAAAGTAACTTTGATAATTGTTTGACAACAATTTAATGTCGTCCTTATATAAAATGAATTGTTTATAGATTTTAGATATTTTTTCAACATTTTTGTTATTAAATTATTAATGTTGAAGGGATTTTTATCTTTCCACCATGATACTTTTACGACAATTACTAATAAACGTGAAATATCGGTATTAACTGGGTTTCGTGGCATGAAATGGCTAAACCTTCTAGAAAATATGCAGAAATTGAATTAATGGAGATGTATTGAAGGTTTCGATTGTGGTAGCTACGTATTTTGATATTTTCTTTGATAAATTATTGGTTGACGTATATCTATCTATCCTGTCAATTAAATAAAAGACTTGTGCATATTTGCCACCAAATGGCATGTTTCTTAGGAAAGATAACTTACAACATGAAGCTTGTTTGTTGGAACAGCCTTTTCTACTTGGTGTAGTGCAAAATTACGTATGCGTATGATCGCGTATTTTACACCAAGTAGATGGGAACGAATTATTTCACCGTGATTACGATATCGAGTGCTCCAAGAAATCATTATCGAAAAACAGAAAATGCCGATTTCACCTCCCAAAACCGTTTTTTTCATACAAACCACAAGTTTCATTAAATTCTGAATTTTCGGGTTGGCTACCATTCTGGTAAATTGTTTTAAACAAACCGGAAAGTGCATTTATTTTCAAAATTTCCACTGAAATAAATTAACAAAGACATGGCCGAAGGTCATCAATAGATATGACCAAGGCAGGTGAATTATTTCTTTCTTGCAGCAACTAGACAGACTCGTGTTTTGTCGACTCTCGGGGAAACCAGTAGGCAACACGAATTCTCTTATGAGACCAATAAACACGAGTCTGTCTAGTCGCTGCAAAAAAGTAATAATTACACCTACCTTAGTCATCTCTAGTGATCAATTTTCACCAAAGTGCCGACGAAGAGTATCGCCGAATGTTTTATGCTTACATTGCGTGAATTGTTTAATTTAAAAGTTCTATGTCCTTGTCACTGAGAAACAGCGAATTGAAAAAAGAGAATGTGACAACAAAATTGGTTGATGTCACGTTTTTAATGATTTTAGGTGATAGAGTTCATCGGAAAAGAAGACGTTCAACTCAATTCGAAACAAATAACAGAAATCATCGACCTTATCGATAAGGAGGAAATCCTAGAAGTAGAGGAGAAAATTGAAAAGGCCTTGCAGAAGAAGAAGGAAACTTCAAAGAAATTATCTAATAAAACAACAGATGTTGGTTAACCAGGATTCATATGGTCTGGACAGCATGAATTCCACGCACGGCGCATGTCTATTGAAGAGCCTAACGATGTGCAACTTATAAAGAACTGTATTTTATCGATCACGTCTAAGACATCAAAGCCATGTTGAACGCCATTTTATCCACATTTTTTAAAAATCTACTGTGCATTTTTGTAAGAGGTGGCTCATTAATGAGTGCCGGTATTGTACAAAAGACCTGGTGTTGGTCAGTCGTGTCACTATGATTCGCAACGCCAATGGGTGTTACGATTTTTTGTATGCTAATTGCTGTAAGGGCGTTTTATTGTTTCATGATTAGACTACTACAAGTTGAAAATGTAATTGTAAGTGTAGACATCAACCAACCAACAACTTTTGTGCAACTGGCAGGATACGTATTTTTACAGTGGTTACTCAAGTCATTACAAACCTGTGGTTTACATTTAATAATTAAAAGAGCGGTGGAAGAAAAATTGATTAAGGTACTTCTTTAAACTGAACATTTTGTCGATGATTTTTAGAGGTTTAAAATAACGCATCGCCAAAACTAGAAGATAATGGAATTGATCCATTGTGCTATAGCCAAGTGAATCACATGAGGTGTTTTATTTGCTTGCATCAATTTCTCTAACTTCCAATGCTGTCATTATTGAGAAGACATGCACTTTGATAATTAAAATTTTCTTCTTGAGGGAAATAAGTCGTTGGTTAAAATATAATGAAACATTGTATATAAAGCAAGAATTTTTGTAGACCAACACTGCTTCACATGTATTTTTGGAATTCACTAGTCTAGTTCTTGAAAACTTTAACTAACTATTTAGTCACCTTATAATCTAGGACTTTCTGTTGGGGCAAGATCCCTTCAGTATTTTGCTTTTTATATATCGTAAGTTATAGAACGCTTGTTTTTTTTCGTCGAATAATGTTACAGTGCAGTGCAGTACACTATTCGCTTTTGTCTCGAGAAATGAGCTGTTTTATAAGGGACTAAAGATCATATTGTTATAATAAATTCTATTGGTGTTAATATGTATAAACTTTCAATTTACCAAGCCGTTTACAATTATCAATCTCTGTAAAAGCCTTTGTATTATCCAAATGTACTATTATAGTATAGGCAACCCAAACAGCATAACGCCAGGGATATATGCGGAAAAAACAATTTTTGTCTAATTTTTTAGAATTATTGCGTGCATCGCGCCGCAACACATTAGAAGCAGAGAACCAAATATAATTTCTCGCGATCGCCTATTTCTAACCTAAAGAGTACATTTTACACACAGTACACACAAACAGTAGATAGTGTTTCACATGTAACTATTTCCGTGTTGCAGAATATATTTCTGAAACATCGGAAACATTTGATGTATATTAGTTAAGTGAGTACTCTTGAAGTATAGCTGATTATACTGTCTGCTTCTTCGGGAAGTCTCCAAGTCCTTAAAAGACGTCAAGAGTAAACTCTTTAAAATGAGATCTTTTTGCATATGTACAATTAGCGAAAAAGGTATAAATATATCGAACGTTGTCCCAATAACATGAAATGTTTTTTTTTTTGTGAATAATAATAATAAAAAAACATGTTTTAAATCTCAAAACAGATACTAGATTATACAATATGCAATTTTTGAACGTATACAACATCTTAAAAGAAAACGGTATTTGTACAATGATTGAAATTGGTATTTTTCTCAGATAAAAGCAAGTTAGATTTGTAGGCTTCTTATAATAATTAGTGAAAGGAAGGGGCCGCGTTTAGACAAGAAAATTTGAAGCTCTGTAGCGTGAAGAATTGAAAGTACACATGAAAAAGATACAATTTCTAATAAAAATATTAGTCCAGATCTTACTTGTACTGAATATAAAAAATGAATCGTATTTATAAACTTAATTTCTATATGTCTGCATGTACTTCCACTAGCAATTTGTAATTTTTGACATTAAAATATATGGTATCTGATATATTGTATGCTTTTAACTTACTATCTCTGAGAAAAATAGAAAATTTGATTTTGTCTAACACCTTTTTCGAAATTAATGCAAATATTGTTGGATGTATGAATACGTATTTCCCTGATTGTATAAAATTGTATTAAAAATGAATGTCTTAACAAAATAAATGGTTTCAAATATTGTTGATTTTTGTCTTGCGCGCTAACTAAATAAGTAAAATAAAGAAACGAATAGGTAGGGAATAGTAAAAAATGAAATACAATACGTAATATAAACATTTTCTTATTCAAACCTATTCTTACATAATATACATAGTACAAAAAAATTAAATCTTTCCCTCCACAGAGGAACAAGGAAACATAGTAAGGTACTTTGTACAAAATCTATGCTACTGTACAATGATCACTGTAAAAAGCAAATAAATAATGTTCTTACATCATTGAAACAATATACATATATGACAAAACTAACATCTTAAGTTTAAAAAATATACAATGATCCAACGTAACACGGAGGATTCGATAATTCTACAGTGAGTTTAAGTGATAAGAATTTCTATCGTCGTTGTAAAAAATAAACAAAAACAAAGTCGAGATCATCTGATTACTGAGTAGCAAGTGCACGCTTACAGATATATATATGTATATGCGACGTCGCGGTCAAACTCCAGTTCGTGAATTCGCAAGGACATGCATTTGCATACCAGTGACCACCTAAAATAATCTTAATTGGCACTTTGAATGAAATAGCACTTTTAGAAAAAGTTTGTTTTTCCCTCTTAATAAGATGCCGAAACTATTATTTTATAGATCACTAATCGTATATTACTAGTTGAACATTACAAACCCACAAAGAATACTGAATAGCGAGTTTTTAAAAAGATTTGGTAGTTAAAAATACCATTTTTTTCTTTTATTCTTTTTTTCTCTGTTTAACAGGCACAGTGTACAAGTGACAAAAATAACCACCGGTACTTTGAGAAACAACATTGATATATAAATCTGCGATTATTTCAGAAGTCTCAGACACCGAGTAGTCAACAAGTGAATAGAATAGGCTAATTACAACTTGTGACCCATAATAAGCCACTAGTCACTACTAACAGGAAGATTAAACCGTGCATATTCAGCATTTTCATCCAACTAAAATGTCAATGTACAGGGTTATGTACACATACAGCTCACACGTGCATAAAGGTGGCATATTAAAACCGAGTCTCGTTTATACACACACAACGTGTTTTTAAATTTACACAGTTTTATTTTTTTGTATCACACAAGAAGAAATTTACATAAACAAAACAAAAATGCTTGCTGACTTAAATAAGCATCTACTATCACAAATTAAGCAGGCTCCGTTGAGTCCAACGCGGTATTTGAAAGTTCGTCTACACATCCGGAATTACCGTTGCGTTCTCCTCCGTCCTTTTCCAATTTAACGGCGTGTTTATTCAGGATCGATGTCAAAGTGGAAAGAGAATCCTTAACTGCGTGATAGATTATGTTCTTTATCTGAAGTTTGTCCTCGTGATTAGTGTGAGTATCGGACAGATCTCTGAACTCTTGTGTGAGATGAAAACAATGAGATACGTTCTCGGGCGATACGAAATCTTCGGCAACTTTAATACAATTATGCAAGTTTCGGACCTGGTGAGGCGCGCCGGCGGGGATAAATACGGCATCCCCTAAACATTGCACGATAGCGTAACCTTCGACTCCGTATTCTTTGTACAGCCTTTCCCTTAAGGGGCCGTCTAAGTAACAACTTTGGTCGTGTATCGGATCGTGATTGGGTTCCAAACAGCCACCTTTCTCTACGACAACTTTGTTTAGAAGATCGCGGATTTTATCCGCATCTTTGGCATTGTATATATGCCATAAAGCACCTGGCAGTTCGCCTTTGTCTCTAACACGTCGACGGGTTAAAATATCACATCCAGCTTCGTCTATCGCTCTGAACGCTTCCTTGATGTGCTCCTCACTGTCTCCATCTTTAGGTATTCCGACGTACACCATCACATTTACAGCGTCAGATATGTCAAGATGAAGATTGGTTGTTCCTTTGGATGGGTATAAAGCTGATCCGTAAGCGTTGTACATTTTAGGTCCCAAGTCGGGTCGAACGAAGCAATCGGGTAACCGACTTGCAAGATTTAATCTACCATTACGATGCGTGTACTCCGATAATGGAAGAACTTTCATTAAGTCCGCGAAACGTGTTGGTAACATTTCAGCGAAATCTTCGCCAGGTGGCCAGTCTTTCAATTTTAACAGCATGGGATTACCTTTTTCGTCTTTCAATCTTCTGGACAGGTGCTCGAAGCCTTCCCAGAATTTTCGCATCGGCTGGTTGACAACAAGGTTACCTGTAAGACAGTTCACCAAATCGTTTTTTTCGTCACCGAAGTCTCTGATGAACGCCTCCGGAGTCCAAAGATCCTTGTTAAGATGCTTTGTGACATCGGACACTAGAACTGGTTGGCCACGTTTCCATTGATCCTGCGAGTAAAACAAATGTTTAAATAGTGATTTTGGCATAAAGTCAGTGGTGTAAAACTCAAGAAACCTAATTAAATTCTTTTAAAAAATTGCTTAAAATATGAAAGTGAAAATTGTAGCATGCACTGACCTGATAAATTTTGTGGTTGCCCTGGTGTGTTGTGTCGCTTAATCTTAATAATTTTCCATCACATAACCAACTATGAGGAATGTCAGGATACAGAAGTTTACTCTCAGTCAAAGTCATTATTCTTATGGGTAACATTCCCCTTATCTTAGCCTGATAGTTATCTCTTCTTATAAAGTGTTTTAATTCAATTTTCGAATCGCTGCTGTCCTCTTTGTGTTTTGGTACGCTGTCTTCTATAACGCTTGAGATAACTTCGTCTAATGTATCCATCCTTACACTCGACTTTTTCACCGTCTTCGACGCAGAGGAAACTGGCGATCCAGCTCTGCTACCGTTATGCTTATGTGATGGCCTTATTAACAGTTCGCGCAACGTTGAAAAACTACCATCGTCGGAATCGCTACTATCGTCGTTCTTTTTATCTTCATTCGACAACGCTACGTCGGCCAACCAACTTAGCGAATTTTTCTCATCCTTTACGCTGCTACCGTTAACCAACGGTTTGTTATCCGGATCCTCTTTAATTTCCTTTTTAATACCGTTTAATTCTCCGGATAATATGCTCTTGATGATCTCTTTACGAGCACCATTAGATTTTTGAGCAACTTCTTTACTTAGAGTGCAATCGCAGTACTGCTCAACATTCCACAGTTCTCTCATTTCGTGAACCAGGCGACCTAGTTTTAAAAGCGAGTCGCCGGCTATAATTTGCGTTAACATCAGCTTTTCTTGCTCATGCGGTTGACGATTTGTACATAACAACCAAGAGTAATCATCTCTATCTTTTCCAGGTTCACCCCAAATTTTAATTGATTTATTTTTGCGACCCTGTAAAAGAAATGTTTATCAGTAAAATTCACTTTTTACTTTTATTCTGGTTCAAAATTAAGGCACTTCCTAGTTTTACAATGTTTCGTGTTGAATTCGCAACTGCTATAACATCTAATAAGCTACTCAAACCTAAAGGCAGAATTTAATAAAATTATTTATTAATAAATATCGAACAACCGTTATAGCAAAGTTAAGTAATTCTAGTGCTACGTCAATTTTGAACAGGATTATATTTTTAAACTAAATGTATAATTAAAATAATAAATTTACCTTGTAGCAATCCAGACAAACGACAAAACCGCATTTCCCACATGCCCAATGAAAGTTGAACAACGTTGTTTCACAGACGTCACACATTTCTCGAACACCTTGCACAACACGTTTCCAAGCAATGGTTTTATCTGTAACGTAAATATTTTTATGTATCATACTCGCGAGTGATGAATTACGTAAGCGCATACCTTCAGACATGTGCTCGGCATGTGCATCGTTTTCTTGAGCTAAGAGATTACAAAAATGGTCGCCGACTTGCTTCAGGATGAACCGTGATGTTTCCAAATCTAGGTCCTGCGGTGGTTTCTCTGCAGATGGTAACCAGAGTTTCAAATCTTCCTAAAATGATAACGGCATTGTATAGACTATAATTCTGTGACAAATTATATGATACTTACTTCTGAAGCATCTTTATGTGGATCGGAAAAGCCAGCAATCGCCAATTGTCCATTTTTGGTGTATCTTAACCTTCTGAAAGCGTAAAATCTACAGAAGATATTAGGCATATTCCGCGAGCGCTGATTGGGTGTCCATCGACATTCACGGCATTTGGCTAACTTCGGAGCCACTTCAAAGCATGGTCCGTCTTGAAGAAAACTTTCGCCGGTTTTCTTCAACTGCCCCACAGGTGGTTTGCGAAAGGGGTCGCGCTGGGGCAGGATATCGTCCTTAGATTTCTTTGGGCGCGGCTCCTCGCCTTTATCGTTTTTTGAAGTCTTTGGTCTGCGTCCTCGTTTTCTAGGTTCCTTATCTTTTCCGGCATTGGTTGTAGAGCTGTTGGACTTTTTTCCGGACGCCGCGGTTATGGTCGTGCTACTACATGAGTCGGAGTCTTTCTCACTACCACTTTCTTTCTCACTATCACTTCCACTCTCACTAACTGTAGCTGTCTGATTCGCTATCTTACGCTTTTTATGTTCATCACTCTTTTTTTGAGTCCCTCCACCTTTTTTTCGTTTCATTTTCGGCGGCTTTCTTTTAGGGGGATCTTTCCTGTTCCTTTCAGGGTCTGAACTGGAAGAATCATCCCCCTTCGTGGCGTCCGGATGGCCGTTTAAAGAACTGTCTTTGTGTGAACTTTTTCTATTATTACTTTTATTTCCAAAGGGTTTACCTTTATTTATGCTATTGACTGCCATAGAACCTATACTATGCAACGAGTTAACCGATGGTTCCTTCGCTGGCGTACTTGTCGCGATGTTTATGGGTAATGTGACGCAGCTCCCAGTTCCCATAACTCCAGTGTTATCTTCAATTCCTTCACCGGTATGTCTTTCTAACCAGGCTTTTTTTAAATGTCGTACTGGATAGTTTGAGGAGGACTTGTTAGGGCCTGGACTATTTGATTTTTCCGAATCTGGATTGGTAGGAGTAACTGGCAATTTAATAGGGGTATTTGGAGCTTCGGAAATAGGCGGTTGAACCGGGGGTTGGGTTACTGTTATTGATACGGTTGTTACGGGAGTAGTGCTAGGGGTAACCGTAGTTGTAGTAGTTGTTTCCACAGGTACTGGAGATTTCTCGGTAGGTATTGTAACAGCTGTCACGCTAACATCGGGTAGAGATTCAACCAACACCGGTTGATTTTGCGGTATCAAATTGTTCGGAGTGCTTCTGAGCGCCGCTGTATTTACAACGGTTGTTATTGTAGTCGCTGCATTCACTATTAACGGACTAGGTTCGCTCACTCTCGCTAATTGCGGTTGCGAAACTCCTCCATAATTACTTATTATGCTCTGTGCACTGGTTCCGGGAGGATCTACGCGACGTTTTTTATTTTCTAAACATATTGGGCCCGTACTCGCCGACGTTACGGGAGTAGCTTTTCTCTTTGGGGACGTCGCTGAATCGTACTTAGAGGTAACACAAAAATCTAACGGTTGCGTCTGGATATTTTGAGCCGACATTCCAGATAAATGAGATTGATGTGTGACACTAGGAATAGTATACTGAGTGTGAGGTCTGGATATTGGGGACGGCGCGGATGCAGCTGTTGGCGGCGAAGTTCCATGTTGCATGGAAGATTTAACAGAAAGTCCACCCGGTACAGGACCTCCTGTCGTATAAATCCTATCGTAAATGGCCTGTCTTGAGTCTATGGTAGTCCTACTACTATGGGCCGGTGGCGGAAGGCCTGTTACGGTCGGGGTATTCTGCGGTATCGGCGGGTGATATTGGGATACTTGTTGATAGGGAGAGGATACGGAAGAGGATAGCGGTTTCGACGTTAACGTTAAAGGTATAGGACTTATCGATGTGGGTACTTCGTTAGATCGTGTTACCGGTAAACCGGCGCTTATTCCAGAAGTAGGCTTTCCGTAAAATTGGTGGGGTGCAGGACTGCTCACTTTAGGTTTTGTATTTGATAACGTATTTGAAGCAACCGTATAATGCGACATGGTAGTTGACTGCGTCAAATAAGCATAGTTACTTGTTATTGGAACTTTCGTACTCGATGTGTACATCATAGAAGGAGAAGATTCCGAATTACTTCGATAACGGATCTCCGGCGATGGATGTTGCTGCGAGTGAGGATGATGAGGCGATTGCTGCTGGTGGTGCGGACTGGGCAACTGTCCGGACGACCTATGATGGGTCTTACCAAGGTTTTGCGGTTCGTGGTGGAGGTGGGGACTGGGCGTATGGGGAGGAAGATGCGGTGACTGCGTAGGACTCCTATAGTCGTACAGATTACTTTTATGTAATTGCCCTGATGTCATGTAGTGTCCCATCAAATCCGTCCGCAGCTGCGGACTTTTGGAATGAGCAATGGGTACTCTGGAATCTAAATGATGTGGATTCTTCTCGTGTTTAACGATCACTGAGTTTTTCAGTTCGCGTTCGCTGAGCAACGGAGGTGGATTCGTTAAAACGTCTCGTTCTCTTTCGATAGAACTACTACTCTTCACCATTACCAATCCACTCGTTTGCGAAGAAGATTTGTGGTGATCGGATTTGCTCTTTGGTTCATGTGGAAACATTGGATGGAGGTTCGGTTGATAAGCTGGATAGCCATAAGCATTCACCTCTGTCTTTGGCATGCTTTGGTGTACTGTTAGTTTTTCATTGGATTTCGTGGTGGACACTCGACTGCTGTGAGCGGGTGGAGGGTAATCCGTTTTGCTTGGAGCACTTGGTGGACGCTGAACCTTTAAAATTAAATGTAAAATTAGCTCTAGTCGAAGGCAATTTAGCAAAAGAAACTTACTGTACTGTAGTAAGACGTACGATCCCGCGTATCTTGTCGTGACACCATTAACCTTTGCTGCTCCCGTTGATGATGTTCTTGTTCAACTCTTTTCCTCTCTTCTTCGGAATTGCTAGTTCCTCTGGACGGTGGAGGTAAAGTCAGATTCCACGTGGTCATGGGCTGTAATCATTTGATTAAAAATTTTACTCGATGAAAAATGTTAATTTCAAGTAGAATTTTTTTTGGACGGACGTAAAAGTATAATATTTTATTTATGTTACATATAGTAAGTTTCTAGAAAATATAAATTGCACGGAGATAGTCGCTTATTTTATTTTTAATTAGGTGTTCAAGGTAAATACCTTGATGCGCTTTAACGATTCCTCGAAATGCTTTTGAACGGCTTGCCTTTGTTCTTTTTCATGTTTCTCTCTATCCAGCTTTTCCCGCTCCTGTCTATCTCTCTCTAATCTCTCCCGTTCGCGTTGCTCTCTTTCTTTTTCACGTTGTTTCTCTAGATCTCTTACATCGTGATTGTGCCTGAAAAGGAAAAGACCTTTCATAGTTAGGGGGCAATTAGAACGTAAATATTCAAAGAAAATTTCAATTAAGAAGGCGTTAGAATGTTTACAACTCGAACTTGAACAACTTGAAAAAGTAGTAATTGTATTTATTAAAATATGCATGATTTTATAATAGTAAAGCGCAGCTTAGTTAACTTTCCTTTTTGTAGTTTGTATAACGTTGGCATAATGTTAATAGTCATTATAGGTCACTAAAGTAATGTACAGACTCATTTTATAAGTGATAATTTGAAATTTACATTAGGTACAAGGACTTTGGTCAAGTTAATGGCAAATTATCATGTTTGCACTATCCTTTATGTAAGGAATATATAATAAGATAATTTCTCATTAGGTTAAGTAGATCTCATCATCAATAATTAATCATGGTGCTCTATGATTCAAGCAATTTAAGTACTAGTGTATAGGTCTCTATAATTTCCTAAAGAGAAATCGATATTGTATAACTATTTCTTGCACTTTCTTTGCCATTTTTCATTGCATTTAACAAATCTGAAAGTAATTCGTTTTTTACTAACCAATTACTACAACTAACATAATTTATTTGTTTATAGGTGAATAATGTTGTATTTGTTAGTATTTATTAGATGCTTATTATCTTGTCTGAACATTTCTAGCGTGATTAGAAATCATTAAAGTTTCCCGAATACTTCGCAATCAAATTATGTGTAAGAGCATAACCAAAGGTTTCCTGTTGTGAAACTTGAAACATAGATAATCTGTAGCATTCGTAAGCTTTACAAATTTAAATAAACAAAACGTAAACATTGAACTCGGTGATTATTTAAAAATTTGTCATTGATAAATGTTACTTTCACGTAACGTTAGCCGGAAATACTTAAAGTCACAGGGAACTTTTTCAAACTTTAAATAGACGGGACTAGAATTCTTTTTTGTTTCAGTTTCAGAACGGGCTCAGGTAACTAAACTAAAAACTAAAATATTCCATTTGGTGGATATTGTAAAAATTCCACAATTTACTCAATTCCGTTAGAGAAAATTAACTTTGTTGACTACTAACAATTGGAAATTGGAGAGGCGTTGTAAAGAAAAAAAAAAAAAAACACTTGGAATTGAAAAGGATGTTTGACATAGGTTATCACTAATTTGTATGCGGCTGTGTTTAGCAGAAACTGCCAGTTTGATAAAGAACTAACAAGTCAGGCAATGCAGAGAGGGTCACAGCAGATAGAAGAAACTTAGCCAATACTCAGAAGAGACTATTTTGAACAAGAATGTTCCTTTTAATACTCGACCTACTTGTTTGGTTCTTTCTTGTTTGGTTTAATGAATGTTAAATTATTTATTTGCATTATAGAACTTTCGAACAACTATGTATATAAATGTTTTTATTTATTGAAATTGTCCCTTACATACTACTAGTTTGACTTGTTCCGTACGTTATCACTAATTTTGTGTAACGGAAAATAGGAAAACTTTGAGTTTAGTTCAAAATTACTTGGTGTGAACTTGTTTACTACTAACGTTTGGTAACTGTTTAATGAGAACGGTGGAATAATGATGTTACCTCATCCGTTCTTGCCTATCGCGGTCTTGTGCTAGACTTCGTTCTCGTTCTAACAGTTCTTCGGCAGCGCCAGAATGTTGAACTTGTTGCGTGAGAATATGCCCGCCTATGTAACGTTTGTTCCATAGCATTTCGGGCAAGTGATGAGGGTAGATGGCCGGTGGTCCCAGATGTGGATGGTGCAAATGCGGACCCATTGGTGGCGGCGCAACGGGCGGGTACAGAGAAGGGTGGGCTGCAGCAGAATTGGGAGGTGGGCCCGAAGCGGCCGGCGTCGACGGGTGCGACATTAGCAGTGACTGATGTTGTACACTGTGTATGTGGCGTACGTGCGGCTCGGACTCCAACAGTAAGTTGGGGTCTCGCCACACGCGCACCGGTTCCGACGGCGTACTACTCGAGGGCGTAGCGTACGCCGAATTAGCCGGCAGGAACAGCGGTGATCTGTTTGTTGGTTGCGTTGGCTGCGTGTTGTTGCCGGACGTGCTACTATTGCTGTGCTGTTGCGATGGTGGCGGTTCGTCAGATGAACTCAGAGCGCTGGATCGCGATCCCGATCGCTCATCGCCACTGCCCGAACGCAGGGAGCTTACGCCAGAGTCCGAGCGATCATCGGGAAAACGGAGCAATGAAGTGTTGACGACTGAATCGGTGAGTTCCATCCTGTTAAAAGGCGAGGACGAGGACAGGGGTCCGTCATCGTCACCGCGACTAGAGCACTCGCGCTCGTCGATCTTCGGTGTCGTCCTCTGAGCCACTATCACACAATCGTCCTCTTCACTAACAACTACTTCCGCAACTACCGGTTCAGGCACAGGCTTAGTAATACTACTACTACTACACACTTTACCATCATCAGCACTGCACACAACCTCCTCCTCTTCCACTTGCACTAATTGCACACTACTCCCATTACTCGTATCGTCATCCAGCGTACTATCTACAACATTCCCGGCCGTGTCTTCGATGTGTGGCGGAGACGTCGATTCCTGGCTGATCGATTCCGACGCGCTCTCTTCGAACGAACGCCTGCAGATAGCCGAGAGCGCTTCTTGGCGAGAAACGTTCTGCAGGCAGTCTTCTACTCGGACTTGAACGTCTCTGAGTTTACTGTTATTCGCTTCCTCTAGCACTTTCTTCTTCCCGGTCGTCGATCCGCGATTGACGGCATTTCTTTTCCTACTTTGCTTATTCTCTAAATCCTCTTTTATATTACAGTAATTCGCGTTACGTTGTCTTGAAGATGTTGTTTCGTTCTCGCTGCTTTTCCGCTTTCGTACTGCTTTCGCTATGCTTCCTGCAACAAAAAATAAGGAAATGTAAGTACAATTTAAAAATATAAATGCGCGATTCTTACACAAAAGAACAATAAAAATGTACGATTTAATCGTAAATAAGCGCACAACTCAAGTGGAAACAATAAGGATGAGGATCGATGAAACTAGGCCGAAGTCAACAGTACTTAAGAAGATACACAATCACTCTGCATACATTTCTCCTATTCCACACGCGAACTCGGTAGCTGCTAAAGGTGAACGACCGGTGTTGTAGAAGCGATACCCCACCACACCAGCACACGGCGACACTCATTTATTATTACTGTACGTCCATTATGCAAACAATCATTAATAATATTTTTGTCCCACTTATATTAACAATGTCAATATTCCAACAATTTCCTGTAAAAAGCGTTTTTAGGAAAGGATACCGCAATAATGACTGTAAACTATTGCAATAAGTTATTGTTTGTGAAAGGCGTTTATAAAATTGAAAGAGATATTTGGTTCCTATTTTGTCGTAACTTGCAATAAAGGACATGTTAATCTTTGATGTTTTTTTCTGAACAATTTACCCATTACTGCCGTTGCAACGATTACTGCTTCCTATTTGATCCCAAATTTTAGAGATGCGTGTTCCATTTAAAAACGGATAGTTCCTTTTTAAAATCCCTTTTCCCTTCCTGTCTCTACCGGATATTTCGTACGTTTTGTACTGTTCTGTTGACGCATGCCCAAAATTTAAGGTTCTCGACAATTATGGTCCCTGTGGATGGGTTTTAGGTAATTCCTGTATTTATAATTCGAAATCTGATTTACATTACATGTTGGCCTCATATACGATGAATTTCGTTTTGTTTATATTTCACAATATGGAAAGTTGAGCAATAAATTCATGCTCCTTTTAGCTCACCGTAAGTACCGTTCAGTACAGTACAATTAATAAAACAAATGGAAAGCAGCTAATGTAGCAAATAAACGTACAGCGTAATTTTCCACTAACCTAATTAACGTTTTGCGTTTTGAATACTTTTACTAATAATTTTTAATGCCTAAAATATTTTTCCTGATTACCAGATTGGCTAATGTTTTAAAAATAAAAAATTACCAAACAACATGGTTTTATTGGTAATTTATATAATTTTGTGTGCCTAAAATATTCTTTTAGAGCTTTTGAAAGCTTTTGAAGTTCTAACCATTTACCAACATTATTTATTGCTTCGGGAGTGAAGTGATATAATTGCTGAATTATGGATATTCAGTACAGCTGATTAACTTTTGTGAATGATGTTGAGAAATCTAACGAAGCTGTGAGTATTACAAAATGGAAAGATGGATTATTCTATCAAGTTGCAATAATGTTCACTTCATATAATCAATAACAGCAACTAGTTAATTACAGCAATTACTGAAATAAGGAAATAAATGTCTACTGCATGCTTTAATAAAGCTAGAGCATTTACTAGTCTCGTTTGTCGTATTGTAATATTCTACTTTTACATGCTGTGAATATTCTATAAATGCATTAACTGGAAGCATACACCATTAATATTAATCTCCTCCATTCGATTTTCCATTCCATACCAATCCGCATAGTTAACGTCGAGTGTCGTTAGAATGACAACATGCGTTCGAAGCTTCATTACGTGACTGTGAATCGTCGTCGTGAATATTATATGAAAGGCGGAGGAAAACCGAGAAAGAGACAATATCAACAAGACTGTTACGTTACGATATTTAACATAAGCAGAGGTTAGTTCGAATTCCTTTAGAATTATTCATCAACATGCTTGTACGCCATTCAAACTTTCGCATTAACACATCAAATAAACGCGTTGAATTCCCATCTTCAATAGAATTCACCGTATTGGTAAACATTCACTCTTACTTCTATAGACTTAATATGCATCTAGGCGGGTCTATTTGAAATCCAGAGATGCGAAAAAATCATTCACCATGACGTGCATGAGCAACAGATTAAAATAGCAGGCGTCTTTCTGATGTATTTCAGAAGGCCCGTTTTTGTGTTGTAATTAATACAAACAACGAGTAGAAATTAATTACGTTAGATCCAATAGAGAGAAACGAAATGGCTGCGTGGCTATTGCATTTAGAAATCCAGTTCTTTGTTGGTCGGAGCTGCGTAACGGGTCTTAGGCGTGAAACTTTCAAAACGGTTCAAAGCTCCTTCAATAACGATTCGACAATGGCAAAAAAATTGTTGTTTTTTCTTTCTTAGCTAAGGAGAATATAGGAGAATGGAATCTTTTCAACGCTATACCGTTAACGCTCTCGCTGTATATAATTTTGCGTTTCGAGGTTTGGTGCAATGGAACGGTACTATTACCAGATGGCTGCCTCGAGCAAATTTAGATCGAAAACATCGATTAATTTACAATTTACACCGGATGCGTATGTATTTAATACATAGTTGTATTTAAATTGAGAAATTATGCAAATATTTTTTTTACAATATATAACGCATAGTGGGAATTAAAATAAAACTAGCATACCTACGGGAAGTTACAATATTGCCGGAAGTTTGGTTTTAAGAATAATTTAATGAACACTTTCATATAATCTATTAAGTTAAATATACTGCTAACAAATATACGGTACGTGTTACAAGATAAACATATACATACGTAAGATTAGGTATAAACATAGACATGTAATGGTAAATAGTAGAAATGTCTTTCGGGTGACGTCGTGTAGTTAATATTTTACTTGAGGTTTCGCTGACCATCCTGTCAGCTTCTTCAGAAGATTTCTAAAGACTAAAGACTTTCTTCTGAAGAAGCTGACAGAATGGTCAGCGAAACGTCAAGTAAAATATTAACTACACGACATCACCCGAAAGACATTTCTACTATGGATTACGGTCGTGAAAGCCTACACTCAACTAATGTAATGGTAAAGTACTTTTACTTGTAAAACATATGTCAAAAGAAAAAATCACAACCACAATCTACCCTAGCAGTGTTTGGTAGGCTTACCTGCAGTGCCGTACACCGATGAGAGCCAAGAAATTCGAAACGCTCGTATCTGTGCGTTTGCGGATTCGCCTACCAGACGCTGTTTTTATTCACGGAAATGTTGATTTATTAGGTACATTTCATACGCGCAAAACTATTTTACATTTACACGTAAGTTTGTATTGTTCCTTACGTTGCTTGCGTAGACATCAAAAAGTGATTTATTTTTAATATTTGCTATAATTATCTCAATACCTAAATTGGAGACTATTCTTTAATCTGGTAAACAAATACCTTCCATTCTCCTAACTAATTATAACCTTGTTTGCCCCTTACTTATTTATTACTTTCGAAATGATGTTGCCATGTTTGCTTCATATAACTATTTGTTTGCTATGATGTATTCAACAATTAAATGTTTACACGTTTATTTCTATGGCGTAGTAAATTTTATCATGTTGACTAATGTTCTATAATTAAACCGTAATCAAAATCTAAAATTTAACCAACCAAAGATTAATTAAAGCATTTACAAAGGGATGTGTTTTAGAATATTTAATTGAGTGTTTGCGTTACTAATTATCTTTTCTATCTAAAACCATTCAAAGTTGTAAATAAAATTAATTCGTTGCCGTTTTACGTGAACAAAATGTCTAATTGCGCAACAACTGACTGATTCACGAGACATTTCAGTTATAGATTTGCGGATGTAACCGACTCGGTTTGAATAAATAACGACAACTAATTGTAAGTATACAAGTCTTGTGTTGCAATTGTGTTGCTCGGTGAAAGTGATTGTATTATATATACGCTACTTTCTAGCCTTTCCCGTATCTAGCATATACAAGCGCACGTATATATAGCATAAATAAATTAGGATTAAATTATCCAACGGTAATCGTATTTAAAAAATCCGAGACATTTATAGAGAATGTATTGCAAAGTCTGCCGCTAATGAGTATTTCAGTCAAGGGCATCTGCTGCATCAGTTATATTTATACCATGATTTCTTCCTTGAAAATACTTTAGTAATGATGTGCATCATCATCGGTGGCGCACATGAACAATTTTTCACGTGATATACATGGGCTGAATGCTGGAAAATGTTCGGGTTCAGTCAAGGACGTTGGAAATAGTTAAAGGAAGAAGATTTTAGTGATTTACACGTATTTATTTTAGGTCATCTTGTATATGTATGCAGGTTTAAACAATATGTAATCCACCGGCCCACGCGCCGTTTCCCAATAATGGGCATACGATTTTTAAACAATGAAGCCCGACTGTACACACACAGGACTGGATTGCCCACGTCCACATTATGCCGCCCACATCGCTTATTGTTAACTGGATAAGTCAATGATAGAGAAAGGAGCATATCCTTACGTGCTGGAAAAAAATGCGTCGACTTAGAAACGTATGCACGTTAACTACTTTTAGAGGTCATAAATATTAGCATTTGTTAGATGCTTCGCTATAAATAAACACCGTGATTAAGGCAGGCTGTTTTTTCCAAGTTTACGTAATGACAATGCGACGGTTATTAACGACGTTTACTTTATTTGTTATTGATTTGTTTGTAATTAGGGAATATTAAATTTAAGTCTGTTAACAATGTTGATAGAAAGAAGCAAAACTCGGTCAGTGGTTATAATTTTAGGCACCAGAAATATCTAACCAATAGATTTACAACAATTGGTATAAGACGCTGCCCAAGATCTTCTTGTCATAGTATAGTGCAGCAGATCTTTATTTTTTTTTCTAAATTATATAAATAACACAGTTTTGCAATTGTGTATCCTGTTAGAAATTCTTCAAAGCTCTGTCTTCTGTTCCAAGTGAAGCTGCTGTGATTACCTTCGTCCTGTTATCATGTTTGTCCTATGCTTCTTTAAATTGGGCT